>QFEV01000477.1:27991-44184 GCA_003316405.1 Thelephora aurantiotincta
GTGGTGGTGGTGGTGGCGGCGGCGGGGGGGGATGCGGTGGTGGTGGCGGTGGCGGCGGCGGCGGGGGTGGTTAATTCACTGCTCACCGCTCTCTCTTCTGTCTGTTTCCGGAAACAGGTCGCAACCAATATACTAGGTATTCACCCTCGTAGATCATTGTAAACAGATAGTTACGCTCCAAATATCGTATTATTTCATGAAACGGTAACAAACATGAGACCATATGGTAGGGCGTTGGGTGCCGCTCGCTAGCGCTTGGAACGAGCTGATCACAAGTGTGGTCTCTACTGCACAAATCCCCCTGGTATCCCAAAACTGGCGCGGGTGAAACTCGGGAATCTCGAACGTCTGAACACATGGGTTGATTTGTCGGGCCAACGGTGTCGAATGATTGTGGACTTGTCCCCAGTCGTCCGTTAGTTCATTGTATGTGGTTCTGATCAATCCCGGACGATGTTGATTCCGTGATTTCGACATCGGTGGGCGTCGCGCTACGATTGTTTGGACTTTTGCGGGGGAGTACATCCGGGATAAATAAAATCCGCGCGGTGCAGGTATGTACACGGTAGAGATATGACAATGGAGGCGTTCTAGAGCTTGACTTCCTTCAAACCATCTTTCCAGAATGTAAAGTAAGCTGTGATCGGAGGTCAGTATTACATCAATACAGGGCAGTTAGAACAGTGCGCACGAGTGATACCGTCCTCCTGATGCAAGGAAGACAACGCGATCAGTGCCCAATTGAGGTAGGCGCACAATTTTTACTCACCCTATAGTTGAGAAGAGCGACCATGCCATCTGGATTCATGGATTCACCGGTGTAGAACTCGAAATCCTTGAAGTTGGCGACAATCTTTTTGGCGTAGGCCGCGGCCCCCTTCTCAAAGGTCTCGACCCTCTCGGGGTTCAACCCCTGGAGCTTAGCCTTGACGGACTTCATGTAACCCTTGAGATAAGTCAGAAAGGACTTCTTGTCGAATGTAGTGGACTGGAGTCGGAAGGAGTGGACGACATTGTTGACTTGTATGGCTCCGTCTTCAACAGCCTCCTCCTGCTCCTCGGCAGAGGGATTAGCACCTGTCCAGAATCAGTGGTTAATCCGCAACGCGGTTTGGGGATCCACGGTACCAATATCGACATCAGCACCGGGCCTGATGGTGATCAAGGTACAATCGACCTCGTAGACAATGTCATCGATGGTTTTTCTGATTCCCGTTTAGAGCTTAGTATCTAGCACCTGGAGGAGAGATTGGATACAACGGATCAAGAGACGCACACTGGGAAGGCATCGGAGAACATCTCATCCCCGGTAATAATATCCTCGTACAACAACATGGCAGAAAGCGTACGAGGTAAGGTACAGCGGAGAGGGGTTTCGGTGGTGGTTGGAGGAGAAAAAAGTTGAGATTGATGGTCGCTTAGATTGCGGCAAGTCACGTGCATCAATTCTACCTTTCTCCAACGCGTCCGACTGCTTTCAGCGCGCGCCCTCTGCTCCGTACTTTCGCTGATAGGGAGAAGAAAGAAATGAGCCTCGTCCGTAACTTTGCGCTTGGGGTCACGGTGGCGACTCTTGCTCGCTACACTTGGAGTTCTGTGTACGACGTCGGATATCCCTCGTCATACGTCGTCTGCACCACTGGGAACGGAACCATTTACACGGTAGATAAGGCCAACCCCACGGCAGAATGCATTTCAGTCAAGGACGGTAGGCTGGTCGTCGTTGGTCCTAGAGGTGAGCCCCTGTCTATTCCAAGAGGTGGAGTCATTGACGATGACCCGTCTCAGATTCTGTCGTTATTGCTTCCGGTGCCGTACCTGTGTTTGAGACGAAACCTGGATCGATCATAGTCCCGGGCTTATCTGGTATGGCGCTGAATATTCCGGTCCTCGTTGGCTCACTCCCTGCTAGATGCCCATGCTCATATCCTCGAGTATGGATTGAAGATGCAACTTGTTCTCGACGGTTCGAATTCGATAGAAGGTCCGATCGTGTCCTCGAGTCGTGCACTGTGTCACGTGTCTGACAGAATTCTCAGAGGTCATTTCGAGAATCAAGGCGTATCTTCGTAACCACCCTGAAGTTGCCAATGACCCCATGACATTCGTCCAGGGTATGGGGTGGGACCAAAATAGGTGGGTGTCTAAACAGTTCCCAACGGCTGTAGGTTCCTAGTTTTCCACATGTTGCTCGCCACTTCAATTCCTTCCAGGATGACCTTTCCAATGACCCCGAACTTGCTGGAAAGTATATCGTCCTTACCAGGGTGGATGGCCATGCAAACTGGGTGAGTAAACCTGTGCTAGAACTCATGGTTTCCGGTGGAAAGATTCCAGAGAGTGTGGATGGAGGAGAAATTATCAGAGACGAGGATGGTTTCCCCACAGGTATGTTACTAGCTTCGAACACCCTTTTCGTTGTTAGTGTGCTGACGTGACATTTAGGGACGTTTGTGGATAACGCCATGAGGCTCGTACCAATCCCGGGCCGAACTCCAGCACAGGTCACGGACTACTTCACAACTGCGATGCACGATGCATTAGAAGTTGGACTCACGAACATTCATGACGCCGGAGGAGAGGATCAATATATAGACTTCTTCAAAAGGTAAGCTCCGCTTAACCCGACACCCGTAGTGTCCTACTCAGTAAAGAAAAGGATGGCAGACACCGGGAAATTACCTGTACGCGAGCCACACTTTCCAAGCCAAAGAACACAACTGCAGCTCTGACTCGTAGCTCAGGATTTATTTAATGCGTGCTGGGCCTTCACTCAATGACATTAGCGGATGGAACGAGATTCAACCCCTGATCGACTACGGAAAGAACGGAAGGTTTAACATGCGAGCCGTTAAATTGTTTATGGATGGTAAACCCTCAATGATGCCACTCACTCTTTGGTGCTGATGATTAATAGGTGCTCTTGGATCTTGGGGAGCCTCTTTGCTGGCTCCATACTCGGATAACAACTCGACTTCGGGCCTGCTTACGACTGAACCTGAAGACATGCGCAAAAAAATTGAACAGGTGTGGCGGCACGGCTGGCAAGTGGTGCGTATAGGAGCGGATGCAGTACCCTGGATTAACACTTCCTATCATCAGAACGTGCACGCCATCGGGGACAGGGCCAATCACATTGTATTGAACATTTTCGAGGACATGGAGACAGAGGAGCCTGGACTCTTAGCAGGTTGTAGACCCCGCATCGAGCATTCGCAGATAATAACCCCCGATGATCTGGAGAGGTCCGGGCGGTTGGGCGGTAAGCATTTTTGATTCCTTTGCGTCTCTTTGCTTACGGTCCGCAGTCATCAACAGCGTCCAACCGACTCATGCGTAGGTTGATATGAGAACTAAACTCGTATTGAACGCTGACACTTCTTTCAGCACAAGTGACATGGGATACGCGGAGAGTAGACTGGTGAGCTCTGGATCATATTCTGATCCACGTCCCTCACAATTCTGGTAGGGCCCTCAAAGAATCAAAGGCGCATACGCGTATAAGACGCTACTTCGGTCTGTCCACTCCTCGTATCTCGTGTCTAAAACTCATTCCTGTAGGAATTCCCGTGTCCATGTGCTGCCTCTCGGATCGGACTTTCCCATCGAGGGTATCAACCCACTATTAGGGTTTTATGCCGCTGTTTCTCGCCTGTCTGTCGACGGAGACAGCCCGCACGGACCAGGGGGATGGTAAGGATGGCTTTTACTCGTCTTTGTCGGGGATTCACGTCATTTCCAGGTATCCCTCTGAAGCGTTAACCCGTGCAGAAGCTTTGAAAGGAATGACCCTCGATCCCGCCTATGCTTCCTTTACTGAGCATGAACTTGGATCTCTCGAGCAAGGGAAGAAAGCAGACTTTGTCGTCTTGGACCAGGATATCATGCAAATTGACATGAGCAAAGTGTTGTCAACGAAGGTTGAGGCAACCGTCATTGATGGAGAGGTTATGTATGGGGATATTAGGCCTAGCGGTGCTCGTTCATTTGATGTTTCGTTCTTCGTGCAGGAGGCAACGCGGCTTCGGGACCGTGCCCTCGGCTACTTTTCTCTATGATCGGAGAGTCGATCTCTGCGAGCACGTGCAATCCATTTTTCTTTCCTCTCCAGCCAACGGCTCGACTCTGTTCTCTACGGGACCGCGAGTCTGATGGATTACCAACCGGTAGTAGTCAAGAAGCATCCCCACATTAGTTCGAGCAAATCGAACCACGATTCGCGGTATTGGCGACAGTATAAGCACCCAGTTTTCATCAAGGAGTATGCCCCGGTGACCTCCATCCACTTCTCTCCTTCCAAACCCCATCGGTATGCCGTTACCGCGGCCACCAGGGTCCAAATATATGCGCCTCGTACCCAGAAGGTCACCAAGACTATTTCGAGATTTAAGGATGTCGCGCGCAGCGGAAACATTCGATCGGACGGAAAACTGGTGATCGCTGGGGATGACACGGGCTTGGTCCAGGTATTTCTGTATTCCTCGCACGATTACTTATGTCCTGACATTGGATTGACTGAAGTTCCGATTTGCGTAGATATTTGATATGAATTCTCGTGCCATCCTCCGAACGCTGGAGTCCCACAAGCAACCTGTACACGTTACCAAATTCTCGACCCTGGACCATGCCCAGGTTCTCTCCTGTTCTGACGACAATACCGTCAAACTGTGGGACGTTCCCTCGCAGAGCGCAATTACGACCTTCACAGCGCATACCGACTACGTACGGTCTGGCCAATTCTCAACATCCTCACCGCACCTGCTGCTGACAGGTTCGTACGACGGGACCGTCCGGTTGTTTGACAGTCGGAGTGGTGAAGCTGAGATGGTTTTTGGACGACAAACCGCTGCCTCTTCAAGTATCACACCTGTTGAACAAGTGCTTATGTTCCCCTCTGGTACTGTGGTTCTGTCTTCGGCTGGGCCGATTCTTCGTGTGTGGGACCTAATAGCTGGCGGGAAGTGCATGCGCGCCATGTCGAACCATCAGAAGACTGTCACTTCCCTCGCCTTCAATGGTAATGCCAGCCGTCTCCTGACCGGATCCCTGGACCATATGGTCAAGGTGTATGATATTGGAACGTACAAAGTTGTACACACAATGCGATACTCCGCTCCTATATTATCTCTCGCCGTTTCTGTAGGGCTTATCTCGCATATTTCATCTCGACGCACCTCATGACATCCCTTTCAGCCGGATGATTCACACATCGCTGCTGGAATGTCAGATGGAACGCTCTCTATTCGGAGGAGACAGGCGAAACCGTCCGAGGCGGCGACCGGCGAGTTCGAAATCCCCTTGGCAGCTTTAAAAGCTGGCACCTTCGAGTCGTTCTTGGGGATGCTTCCGAATATCGGCCAAGGTCACGTCAAACAGAAGGGCAGATCGAAACCCGTAGGTGATGTAGACGAGTTCCGCATTGAAGCAAGGCGGAAGAAAAAGTTGCGCGAGTACGATAAATTTCTGAAATCCTTCAAATATTCTGCCGCCCTCGACACCATCCTGAGAAAGGTGAGACTTTGAACACCGCTCCATCACGCCGTGCTTAGATTTCGATTTTTCGTAGCAGGTCCCGCCGACGACAAAGTTCGCAGTGATCCAAGAACTGGTCCATCGGGACGGCCTACGGTCTGCATTAGCTGGTCGCGACGACGTCCTTCTCGAGCCAATCTTGGCTCTACTGGTGAAGTACGTCCACGATCCGCGGTTTGGGGAATTGGTATGTGACGTCGGATCTCTTGTGATCGGTGTGTCCTCTTCCCGCGTTGCCTGCGCCACTCCACCCTGAAGTTTCCAACAGAGATGTATACGCCGGTGCTCGGTCAATCTCCACTGATAGACTCGTGGTTCATTCGCCTCCAAAAGAAGATATCCCTCGAAATCAAGTTCCAACGGGAGCTGATGAAGACAAAAGGCGCGCTTGACATGTTATTCAACTCTGTCGCCTTGACGGGATCATAACTGCGAGTCCGATCACATATGAGTAGGTAATTGTAACTGAATGCACACCATCCATCATGCGTCATGAACTACTGAGGAAAGCCATGAGATTCTGTAGAATGTCCTTCTGTGAGAGAGTTGACTCGTCCGTCTGTTCCGGCTCATCCACATTGTCGTGGTAGATTTGCAACGTCTTCACCAAATCTCGTAGTGACTTATTTTTGCGGCTGAGCATTTGTTTAATATGCGATTGAATCTGGCGTTGGTTCAAAGTGAGGTTTACAAAAATTCAAATGTGAGTTCGAGTGTGGGGATCACCCACCCCGTCGTCCTCCATAGTCAGCCACGCGAGGACATAGTCGACGGTCTGTATTGTGAAAAGACCACCATCTAGGCGTCGGAGATACCAGAGTGCTTCCTCATCTCCTCCCGGTTTCTCGCCTTCTGCTATCATTTCCTAAGGCCATGATTAGGAGGGAGGGCTCAAAAGTCGAAACTTGCGGTTACCTTCTTTTCCCGTTCGGCGTCGGCCTCTGTAGCCGTCAACCTCCTCTGTGCACTCTCCCGGATCTCAAGCAGCTTATCGACCTTTTCGTAGTTGTTTTCCACGAACTTGGCCAGAAGGCGGATTCGTGCAGGCGACTCTGAGGGAAGGTTCGTGAACAGCGACGAGACGATGCTAAGGGTGTGAGAGGTCTCCTCGGAGGCGGGAGCATCAGTTCCCTTGCTCTTCTTCGAGGCTTTACCCATGAAAGTCGTAAAAAGACTTTTCAACCCGAGGGCGTCCACGAAGGTCTCGCACGCAGTAGACCCAGAAGGACCAGACATCGCATAGTCAAGAGTTTTGACCGCCCTCGACCGAGCGAGTTTCTTATCCCTGAAAATACAAGTCAGGCAGGATGACAAGCGAGGATTCGCCTATAACATACTTCATCATCAAGACCATCAAGTCTACGCCTTCGCTGTCTAAGAATAATTGCTTGTTCTCTGGTTCCCCAAGGGCAGAACACAGAGCGTTGAAGACGTTCTCCATAAATTCAGCCTCTTCTCCATCAGCAGGATCTTTCCGCCTGAATTGCTGAGAAGTAGTTCAGTAGCCAGAAAGAGGAAAATATGCGAGATAGCTTACGGAGAGGACTCTCAATGAAACCTCGACACCATCGTTCTTCCCATAGGCTAGCCGATTTTCTCTGTCGTTTTGCAGAATAATCGAAAGTAGCTCTGCGGCATAACCTCGATTGTCGTCCTGTACTGGTTTCTGGATTCGATTCAGAAGCCAGGGGAGGGTGTTCATTTTCTTTATCAAGATTCTGGAGATGTCTGGATTGAACGCAAGGACGTTCTCCAAAATTCCCAGAACGTGGAAAACCCCTTGGCGGTCGGCCTCCTCCTCCTCATTGAGCCTATTCAAATTCTCAACCAGGAGTTCCAGAAACGAGTTCTCCAACTGTCGGGTGCGGGCATGAGAGGTGCCAGTGAGCACGAGGCATTGCGAAAGCGACTCACCAGAGCTTCGATTAGGGTTTTGACAGCAGCACTTCGTTGTTCCTCATGCTCCTCCTCGTCTGTCTCGTTCTCTTCGTCCGTGAGTTCGTGCAAGAGGTCGATGACGTCAATAGTGATGTCCGCGTTCTCGTGACTAAGAAGTCCGACAAGGCGGGCGATGGAGCCGGATCGCACGAGTTCTGGATAGGCGAGAATGGGTACTTGGGCAAGCGGCATGAGTGCGCGAAGGGCGCCATCTAAATCTGCCTCAGAGTCGATGAACCTTGTAATGTTGTGAGTAAACGTACGCGAGAGTGATAGTTACGAGGACCTCACTTCGTCGGGTCGTCAGGATACTTCGACCTCTGGTCCTGGTTCTTGTTCGCAGCACGTTCCAGTCTCAGCAGCAGTTTACGGATTCCGGTGATGTTCATCTCATCCACCTAAGGTACACAACTAGAAATGAGTTTTGAACATCAGAACGGGTAAACGACAGGGATCCGGACTCACGTCGGCCTGCACCCCTTCACCGCCAGCTTGGTCGAAGATGTTCAAGATATCCTTCTGTTCTGAGGTCAACCCGCCACCGAAGAACCTGCCTTCCGCATCTTCCTCCACAAAGTAATCCGCGTCATTTCCGGGTGCAAATTCTTCGGTTTCCATCCTCTCGTCCCCATCCTCATCCACATCTTCGACCGTGGCTTTCCGTGACGTGGGAGAAGGGTCAGAGTGACGCGTCCCGGCACCTTCTTCGTCCACCCTCATCCTTTTAATCATATCAGGGGTAGGCGCGTCCAGCATCCGACGTTTGTTGCCACCAGTCGGGAGTTTTGGTACCTGTCCATCCAGTTCAGTAATTCCATAGGGTATGTGGATAACCTGCGCACCTTGAACAGCTTGTCAATGTCCATGTTGGGCGGCGGCTGAGTGGTCAGTAGGGATGCGGCAGACGTCGAGACTCGATTTTACCACGCCTCCACTGTACATGTCACTCGATCACGGACTGGGAATCAGCACGAAGCGATGGATTGTGAAAGTTACGATGAGTTACAGGAAAGTAAAGAAAGACGTAAAAACCCCTCATAAACATGGCATCAATGTTCGGTGAGGCAGAAACTCTATGTTGGAGAAAGATGACATTGGATCCAGCTGGTGAGCGCGAACGTGGCCAACAGTGGGATATGACACTCTCCTTGTGTGCGAGGAAATTCGTCACTAATACGGCTTCTTCTTGTTCTTCTTTAGTTCCTTCTCCAGTTGGCGCGCTTTGCGATGGCCAATTTCGACGGGATTGATAGGGTTGTCAGCCTTCCTTAGCTTAACGGGGCGATTCCCAACATACTTGCCTGGAAGGTGACATGAGGACCGGCACGCACGGAGGCGATGATATGGTCTTACCGTCCATCTCCTTCCAAGCCTTCAAGAAGTCCTCGGGATCCGAGAACGCAACGAAGCCGTACCTCGCCTATGAAAGGTCTCGTAAACCCTCGAACTTGGAGGGTAACTTTCGGTCATCTTACCTTACCGCTCAGTCGATCGCGGATGACACGAGCCTTCGTAAAGGAGGTGTATTTATTAAATGCGTTTGCTAGCACGTCGTCAGAAACGTCGTTGCTCAGATCTCCGACGAACAAACGAAACCAAGCTAGGCGTACGATCAGTATGGCTCCGAAGTAATGAATCCGCACGATTCGTACCTGGGTTCCACTCTAACAAAGTCTGGTCTTCATACACCGTCCCAGCCCCCTTCCTCAGGACCGTTGTACGTTTACCGCCCTTAGCGAGCTTCCCACCTGCTCCCCCACGCTTATCAATCATGGCTCCGGGCACGTAGACACTTTGTTGAGCAAGGATTCCGACATCGTATTCGTACGCGTTGGCCGGGACGGGAGCAGCGTGGCCCGAAGAGGATCCGGCAACGGGATACATTGGTCCTTGATAAGGTTGATGATATGGGTTTACATCGTGAGATTGCTGCTGCTGCTGTTGCTGTTGCTGTTGGTACTGCTGATAGTAGGGGTTGCTCATTGTGAAGCGGGGGTGGTCGTCGCGGGAAGGAGGTCGGGTGTCCACGAGGCAGGAGTGGCGCCAACGGTCCCTTTCTGGTAACCTTTTCTCACGGGCCCGAAATGGCAACTTTGGTTCTATACAGTTTACATAAGCAATTCCCAGTCACCTCCACAAGATTGCTCGGAGTCCAATCCACACTCATAGTGTACGGTAAGAAAGTCAAGATAGGCCTGCAGTTTGCAGGCTATTTAACTCATTCTGATAATTTCCTACAGATGCCGTTCGTCAAAAAGATCAAGTCAGATGCCTACTTCTCGCGATTTCAGGTCAAGTACCGTAGGAGAAGGGAAGGAAAGACCGATTGTAAGTTGCCTCCTGGAGTACCTTCATGCACCATAATATCTTACATCTTCGTCAGATTATGCTCGAAAACGCCTGATTACTCAGGCGAAAAACAAATAGTATGTTGGCTTGGACTTCATGCAGCAAACTCTAATGAATATTCCTGATAGTAATGCGCCAAAATACCGCCTCGTTGTCCGATTCACCAACAAGGAGGTCATTGTCCAGATCATTTACGCCCGTATCTCCGGGGACTTCGTTCTCACCGCTGCCCGGTCGAAGGAACTCCCACGGTATGGAATCAACCATGGCCTGACCAACTGGACTGCCGGTGAGGGTTGAAGAATCAGAAACTCGGAGCGTAACTCAAATTCTGGGTAGCCTATGCGACCGGCCTCCTTGCTGCCCGACGGGCTCTGACGAAGCTCGGCCTTGCCGATAAATACGAGGGTGTGAAAGAACCTGATGGCACAGTCGCAACGACCGAGGCACTCGCTGATGAAGATGCCCCTCGACCATTCAAAGTCTATCTTGATGTCGGTCTCAAGCGAACCTCCACTGGTTCACGTGTGTTCGGTGCTCTCAAGGGCGCTAGCGATGGCGGTCTCTACATTCCTCACAACGAGAAACGTTTCCCAGGCTACGACCCAGAATCCAAGCAATTGGATCCCGAGGTGTTGAAAAAGTACATCTTCGGCGGTCACGTTGCTGAGTACATGGAGAATTTGGAGGAGGAAGACGACGAGAGGTGAGAAATCTCCCCAGACGTTTTCCCTCTCATCCTGACGGATGCATCCAGGTTCAAGAAACAGTTCTCGACCTATCTCGCCGATGACATCGGATCTGCCGACATCGAAGAGATCTACACCAATGCATATGCTGCCATCCGGGAAGACCCCACCTTTAAACCAACGGAGAAAACACAGGACTGGGCAACTGAGTCTAAGAAGCACAGGACTCCCAGGCTCACCTACGAGCAGCGTCAGCAGAACATTGCCGCCAAGATCGAGGCGTTCAAGGCCGGTGCCAATGCCGCTGCTGGTGTCGACGATGACGAGTAGATATGTCACCTTGCTGTCCAACTGCTTTGTATGTCTATGAACTAGGTTTATTGCATATCATGTGAGATACCTCGCGTACGCGAGACATACTTCATCCGTTGAGCACCTGATTAATCGTTTTGTATACCCACCCCACGAGCGGTCCAGCGTTCCTATCGTAAGCTGCAAAGATTGTGTCAAGTTTGTGGGTTCCTTCCAGCTTGTGAGCGGAACAGCGTATCGTGACAGGCTCTCCGGTGAACGATATTTGGAAGTCACTGAGCCACAATGATCAGTTTTATCCCGGAAAGAAAGGGTTTATGTACTTACAGGACATTCCCTTCCCATCGACCGACACTCCTGGATGTCAACTGGTCTAAAAACCAGGCCCCATTGACCGGTTCGCAAAGTTCCCGGCCGACCTCGCATATCCTTCCGAGGAGGAATCGTTCCGTCTCGTCCAACAGTAGCTGGCATAGTTGCGGGATGGATGATATCGAGAGGGTTGTGTTGGTTAGATGAGCGGCCAACGTTGACGGCGACTCAAAAGTGAAACGCAGCGAATATCTGTCGTAGACTTGTTCCCAGTGTCATCTTGGAATAGTAGAATTGACACACCTCCCGTCCATGTAGAGACCAGCATCGCCTCCCAATCGTCGATCGCTATTTTCTGTAAGCAGCTTGATGATCTGGTGACTCGATTCTCCTGCGGGGTTGAACCTCATGAGGGTCTCGATTCCTACTTCAGACAGGGTTTTCACAGTCTTGTCCAGCTCCTCTTTCAGACGACGGCAGAAGACGTGGTACTGAGTAAAGTCCGTGATCTTCTGCAAGATATGAGGTTGCTGGGCGACGGCGGGAGTCTTTTGCAGGTTGGCCCGTGACGTCTCGGAGCCACCGAGACGCTTCGCCTTGTCATATCCATGTCCTCTGACCAACAAGACCCGGAGGACGGCGATGATAAGATTACAGAGCACTCCGTAGAAACCACTGTATTCCGGGCCACCTTTCTCATCTCCTGGAAACAACAAACTGTTGTCAACCTACAAAATTAGCACCAAGAATGCATAGAGGGATGATCGACAAACCAACTCAAAAGTCAGCTCCGTCCCATGAGCTGCCTCGATTACTATCAGCCGCTCTGAGACCCGAGCCGAGGCAGTTGGGAGACTGCTCGCCTCACGGATAAGGGTTGAGAAGATTTCCTCTTCAACGACCTCTGTTTGAGCTGCCTTGAGTGAACCATACAACACCGACTCATCCTCTAGCACGACACGGTTGTGGAAGAAGTGCTTAACGCCGTTATTGTCGGTCACTCTTAGCGTGACCCTCAGTCTCGTGTTCTGACGGTGTGGGTAAACCAAAGCGCTCGAAGTGTTTTCGCCGTAGGTCGCCATATGGCCAATTGCTTTGCGCCTAAACGTTGCGGGGGCTAGACGCCGATTTAATGAGATGTTCGGGGAGCGAACACACATGAAACTGACATTCTTCCATCCCAAAAGACACTAAGAAGTCGCTCGAAGTCTTATCTGCTCCCTTCCCTAGAAAAGATCCAAACGGCAGGGGTGCGGGTAGCAGCCCCCAATTGTCTTTCCGGATTATGAGAGCGTTCGCCCAGTACTGCTCTCCATGGAGCCGAGATTCCTCCATGGTAGCGGCAGTGGTCTTGAATAGATTGGCGGCCTTCCGCAACGACTCATCTTTGCTCCCAATGACCAGCTGTGCGTCGAAAGTTTGGACAGACTGTATGGGGGGCGGTTTGGTCACAGTGGTCGCCGTAAGTGCCTTGGGTGGGAGGTTGGGGATCGGCGGGTTGTCTCTATCGGACTCCTTCGCCGAAACAGACGAAAGTAGAAGCAGCAATAGATTTCTGGCTTCGGTCATTTCGCCCAAAGCAATGCTTAGGAAATAGAACCTGAGGATGGGGGGGCTGGATAAAATTGGCTCAAGACTCACTCGAGGCGCGGTATGATGTCTGACCGCAGTTTAAACAGTTGTTCCGGAGTCATGGGTTGCGAAGATGAATTTTTAGCCTCCGCACTGGCTTCCTCGTGTTTGTCACCAAATTCGTTGATGTCTCTGATGTCAATCCTCCCGTTCGCAGCATCTCTCTTCTCGAAAAAGTCGTGGCCCCGTTCGGTAAACACCCGACGGATGTTTTCTGCAAGCTTTGTGTTGGGGTCAGGAGCCCTGAGAGATGGTTATAGGCGGGCGTTTATCGCGAAGGAATAACGGGATGGGTGCGCACGGTTCATATATCTGTTGACCTTCTGGGGTGACGTCCAGTAGCTGGCGAATAGGGTTACCCTGGTCGTCCACGTAGGGGCGTTCGAGAGTGAGTTTGAGCTTGCGCCATGCGGGTTCCTCGTTGTCGACCGCCAGACCGCTCATGGGCGTTGTCGGATAATTGCCGGCCCAGGGGGAGTCAGTTCTGAAGACCGGATTCAGAAGCGGATCGGCTGAGGTCACTCCTTGCACGTCTACCGCGATCAACTCTCACCACCATGGACCACTTGTCAGTGAAGAGAAAAAAATCTCAAGAGGACGTCTCGGGTGCAAACCCGTCCAAGAGAGCCAGGAAGAGAGTCAGGTGCGAATCGTTTACACAATGGTCATCTTTATCCATGCTGAACTTGTTCCCTAATCCACCCCAGTTACTCTTGTGGAGAATGCCATCGTCGAAAGCAAAAGGTAAGACTCGCCCCCACTCATTCCCATCATAATCCCGACTTGTGTTCGAAGTGCGACAGACAAATTCCGTGTTCTCACTGCATCGCGCGGAAAGTCCCCGAGTTGTGCAAAGCCTACAGCCCTGGCAAGCCAGATCAAGACGTTCATTCACGTCTTGCCCGCATCGAATCCGTCCTCGAAACTGCAGTGCCTCAGCTGTGGTCGCAGTCAGACCAAAATTTCGGCCACCGGTCCGTCTCTCCCGGAATGGAGGACGACGCTGGAATCGCGGAAGTGAACGACAACATGACTGGGCTGTTCTACAGGGGGAGTTGGCTTGGAAGCAGCGCTGTCGGCTCGATTGCATCACCAATAGTTCTCGAACAGGTATGGTCACTCTCGAGTACCGACTTCGATGTTCTCATTCGATCCAGATTAACCACATCGTTGACCACCGGGAGTCCGCTATGGATCCTAGTCTCTCGGCAGACGGCAGATTCCTCTCCCTTACTTCAGGCGTCGGAGTGGAAAAATCTGCTGCGGACAAGCTCAACGCGCTCATCCATGATTGTGGCTTTTCAGCCCATAAAATTGCTGAACTATTACAAGAACTACCCCCAAGGAACTTGATGAACGATCTCATCGACTACTATTTCGACCACATGTAAGCCTCCCTTCGGCCTTACCTCAAGTCATGCGCTCAAATCACTCTCAAGAAATTGGACCCGTTACCCACTGCCAGAAAACGATTTCCGCACCTCTGTAACAGCGATGTGCTCATCAAGTGCTACCGCAGCACCTGGTGACCTCCGCTTCCTCCCTCTCCTATTCGTGGTCCTCGCAACAGCTGCTCGGCTTGCACCGGAGCGGTTGTGTGGGGACGTGAAAAGTAGGCGCCTGACGTCACAGAGATATTACTGGTCTTGTAAGTGTCCCTGTTCCTCGCACCGCTTCCCTCCATTCATCAGCGGTGTCAGCACGCCGGTCGCTTCTTGTGGCGGTCGCCATCCAACCAAATTGTTTGGAGATGATTTGGACTCGGTTATTAGTAAGTCCAAAGAACAATAAATCATTTGCGCGTGCTGACCCATGCGGACGTAACAGAGCGCTCGCTTTCTCACCTTCGACCGGCGGATAACGGAATGTTGGAGTCAGTTGGGCGCTGCCGTAAGCACCGCACAATCTCTAGGGCTCCACAGAGACGCGTCGGTTATGGTGGGCTGGTGCTGCGCTGATTTATGAACGCTTCTGACTATTTGCAGCGCCTTGAACGTAAACAAGCCGAGTACAGACGTCGAATTTGGTCTTATTTGTACCATGCAGACCATACGTACGCCCTGATCCTTGGTCGCCCTACGTCCATTTTGGATGAATACTCGTCAACACTTCCCCCTCTCAACCTGGACTATGACATGACACTACCGATGGATAACCCTCCCCCCCTCTCCTCCCCAACCCCCATGACACTCATCTTGCTCAGACACGGGCTTGCCAAGATAGTCGGTGGAATCGTACATCACTTCCAGCAAGTACAGAAACCGACGCACTATTCCGAGGTTCTAAAACTCGATGACGAATTGACTGCGTTCTTGGACACTCTTCCCCCGCATTTCAGTTATCAGCCAGACAAATCGTTGGACGACAAACTTCCATATCTCGTCACCCATCGTTTCCTCCTACTTACAGAAATAATGTTCGTCAAGATCACACTGCATCGTCCCTACCTGCTCCGTTCAGACCGATACATACAGTCGCGAAACGCTTGCTTCGATGCGGTGCTGAAGTACTTTACCATCCGACAAGATTTCCGGGCCTTCAACGACACCCAAAAATCGAGTTTTATTTCAACTCATTTTAGGGAGTTCCAGGTTTCAATGATCGCGGCCATCTATTGTATTCTCAACCCGAATGGCTCAGATGTCCCGACCATGGTGGCCATCGTTGAACTGTTCTTGCAAGATCACCAAAATATGGAGTACATGGACGAGACGAGCGCGAGGGAAATGAAGACAATCGAGTTCCTCAAATCTAAGGCTATCCGGAGAGCTGATGCCATGTTGAGCGACTCGAACAATTCACCGGAACCCCCAAACGACGCACACCTACTGCTTGGACTTCAGCGATCGAAAATCCCCAACAACAGCACAATCCGCGGGGTCGCCCAACCAACCACCCCCACTTCCACACGAGCGACGTCCACTCCTCTTCTAGCGAACATGTTTGCTTTACAATCTTCACCCGTGAATGGCGGGAGCTCCCCAGACGAAGACCTCACGGCACAATCCCTTCTCGATCAGTGGTGTAATAGCATCAGCGCCAGTTCGCTCATGGATGAGTCTGGTGTCGCGACCGGACTGCCATGGAACATGGCGCTCGGCGCAGACGATCAGACTGGTTGGCTTGCTCCAAACTCCCTATCGATGGTCTCACCACAGCCGTGGACCAGCGCGGGGACCGGGTCGGACCTTAGTTACTGGCAGACACTTGTGGACCAGATCAGGACAGGGGCGGGAGTCTCGTCATTATCGGCTACGACGGTCGCAGGAAGGGGCGCGGATCCTGTCGGCTAGCAGACCACACCTTCCGTCCAGTGCATGTATACACGGCCAGTTCATGTTGTTTTGGATATATAATGAAACCTCTAGTTACAGCAACCCAAATAAGCAGACTAAAACGGACACCAAAAACACTCTCAAGTCCAGCGTC
>QFEV01000488.1:0-50376 GCA_003316405.1 Thelephora aurantiotincta
GATCGATCGTCTCTCCGTCACGCCGATGACATCGTCACACGTCGGGACGTCCAACCGGGCGGATTATCGTCTCGATATTTGCCCCGATGGTAAAATATAAAAAATCATAGTTTTACTGCGTCGCAGAAAAGGTCGCCCAAGATCCCAAACCGAATCCCCCATCGGTTTTCCCCTCAGATCACGACAAAAATCAGAATAATCGCCGCGATAATCTAAAACTCGCGGATAAGCTCGGCCTGGATCATATCTCGAACGATAGTGACCGGAAGCGCGGGCCAGACAGTTCCTCAGCTTTTGTCATAAAGTGGTCAACTCCCCATCCGATGTCTGATTCTGGGTCAGCAGCTTTCTTGAGAGAAAGCACCATACGCGTGACAAGCACAGGCGTGAGTCTGAGCAAGGGTCTCAGGCACAGGCAGACCAATTACCATAAACCAAACTCACATTATACTCCCACTTCACCACAGATAACAAGGGGTCGGCATCAGGCTACTTGCGAGGGAAGATCGAGAGAAACTCACGTTGCGGGTAACAGTTTCATTGTGGGCTGCCGGCGACGCGTGAGCTACACGAACCCTCGGAAACGCGGGAGCCACAACCTTTGCAAAGATTATAGACAATGCTAGAACCAACTGGCACATCGCCATCACGGAAAAATAAACAGCCGTGTCTTTGAGGATCGTCCTGATTATGTATGGCATTCCATATTGTGATCTTGAGTGTGCAGCATAGTAGATTATCATGGCGAATGTGGCGAGATCTACATCTTTCTTTAGAAACGAGAGACCTAGGTTCGAGGATGGGTGGGCTGACCAAATACGAATGACAAGCCGGCGTAGCCGACCTCGTAGGCCCCCTTTGTTTTTAACATGCACAGGTGAAAAGCATCCAACGGTAAGTTGGGGAATTCCATTCCTTTGGTTAGGATTGAGTGTTGAGTACTTGAAACAGAGGACCGAGCGGGTTCCGCGACAGCCTTACCCGAGTTGAACGGCGAACTGATCATCACGAGCCCGAAAATTAGTTGAACAAGCGGTAAAAATAGGAAAGCCAGGGAAAGTCTGGATCTTTGGGATAACGCGTACAGCCTAATAGATCTCATCAGACATACTGCCCTCAGAGGTTCAAACGTGAACGCAGACCTCAGGGTCAAAAAGATTTGGGTAACGAGCGTAGATGTGACGATGAAAATCAGGGCGAGAAAGGCGGTCTTATTGCATCTGATGCAAAGGTTGGAAGACCGGCTTCGAGAGATTGAGATTAAGGCACACTTCTTTTATGAGGGGGAACGATTTGTAAACGAGCAATCGACGAGGAACTGACACAAACCTCTTGGGTGTATCCCGGGTGATGAAACGCTATAATGGGTTTAATTCACGTCCGCGCGATTCTAGACGGAATGCCGTACAAAACCTGCTCGCGAGCTTGAAAATTATGGGCATGTACCTGTTCTGGGATCGGATTGGGATAGGGCCGGCGCTGGTCTCAGGACTGGGTACTCACGTAGAGGAAGAGATAGAAAACTGACTCCTTGTCAGTACTCTGGGTCTAACGCAGCCGGAGAGGGGACACCTACTCCAGCTTTTCCTCCTACCCCAGGCGTACCGAACCTAAAGCGGATCATGAGGGCACGATCACCGAGTGAGGGAGGTATCGCCAGCTGACCTCATCTGAGAGGGTCAAGAAATACTCATACACCACAAAGGCTGTGATTGCCTCGGAGAAGTACTGCAGGGTTTGCGTCGGCGGATATCCGTGGTTAAATCGGACGAGAAAAACACGACCTTTCTCAACATCCTGGCGTTTAGCTCAGTCAGCGCTGTAAGTATTCAGGAGGGGACCTTGCTACAACTCACAGTTCGTGCCCCGTCTCAGTCAGATATTGGATAGAGAGAGTATCGTCCATGAGTGAACGGGGACAGTCTGGGCAGCTGAGCGTTTGTATCCCCCATCACGGTTGAGACCAACGTAACGCGTCAAAGTCGTAACCAACCCAGATGACACCAAGAGAACATAGGTCGTTCACCTCCTTCGGCGTCGCAGCCTGCGCTTGGATACTCGCAACCTCTTTCCAGGTCAGCCAATGCAGCTGACTGCCGATGCAGACTCTTGTCGGATCACTGACCTTCCCTACAGTATGGCTACCACATATCCGCCCTAAACCAGATCCAAGTCGTCATAACTTGCAGAGCGACCTCGGACGACAACTCTCCTCTCGGGCTCCCAAATTGCATCCCTATGACCGATGCTCAGTTCTCCGCTCTCACCTCTGTATTCTCCATCGGGGGTTTGATTGGCAGTGCCGGGGCGAACGTGATCATGGACAGTCGTGGAAGGCGTGGAGCACTCAACATCAGTGCTCTTCTTACCGCACTCGGTGCTCTTTTGATGACCATTGCCTCTGGATATGCTCCACTCGTCGTCGGAAGGTATGCATTGTCCGCTCTCGAGTCACCGCGTCCTTCAAACGAACCGATTGTCTTAGACTGTTGATCGGCGTCGCCGCTGGGGTTGGCATATGCCTTACTCCAATCTTCATCGCAGAAGTATCTCCAGCGAGAATTCGAGGTCAAGTTGGTCTGTGTTTTTGCTAACCCGTAATCCGAGTCCATCCTCACATCTAATCACAGGAGTTTTCACCCAACTGTCTATCGTGGTTGGGATCATGGTTACCCAACTCATCGGATTCAAGCTCGCGACTCCAACTACCTGGCGCTACGTTCTTTTCTTGTCAGGTTTAGTTGCTATCATACAGTTCCTCGTCAGCCCTACCATGGTTGAGTCCCCAGTGTGGGCAATCCGCAACGGCGACCCACAGTCCGGAAAAGCATTCCATCGCAAGCTCTGGAAGGATGGTGACATTCATTGTGAGCATGATTTGCCCCCAGAGTAAGCTTGCGTTGACCATTGTTCTCCAGCACCAGATGAGGATCCATTGCTCGTCAAAGACCCTGACGAAGGGCGGGAGGGTGCTGTCGGTATCCCCTACGCTCTCAAGGCGAAGGAGCTAAGACTGTCGCTTACGATCGTGTCCCTTGCCATGTTTTCCCAACAAATCTCTGGTACGGTGCATCTCATTTTCCAAGTAGTAACACTTAATTCACTGTTGTGGGATACAGGGGTTAATGCCGGTGCGTTTGGCGGTCCAATCTCCGATATGATAAAGATGACCGACTTTCACAAGTTTTATACTACAGTAACGATATCCTTTCCAACGTCATTCCCGGGTTAGGTCCTTATATATCGATCCTCGTCACTGTCGTGAATGTCGTCATGACCTTCCCCCCGATTTTCCTGGTCGAGGTGAACGACAAACTACCTACCCGCCTTCCTGTCGGTCCGCTGACCCCATAATCTACAGCGTATTGGAAGGAAGAAACTCCTTACGGCTTCTGTGTTGACCGCGGTGGCAGCGCACGGATTTATTGGTTTTGGACTGAATAATGGATTCGTAGCGATGTGTAGCGTCGCAATCCTGGGATTCATCATGTACGTCTCCTGGTCCACCAAGTTGGATTCGTTCTCACCCGGGGGTAATCAGGGCATTCGCTTCCGGGCTCGGACCTGTGCCGTTCATCATGCTTCCCGAGGTCTCGCCGCCGCATGTCAGTCTCGTGTTCGGGTTACTTGTTCGCCATTGTCGCTGACGCGATCTGCAGGCTGTGTCCGCATTGACTTCAATTGCCTTATCGATGAACTGTGCGTTTTCGTCTCACTCGGTGTTGCCGTTATGATCGCTGACAGTGAAAAAGGGGTCTGTAATTTCGTTGTTGGACTCTTGTTCTTGCCGCTCCGCAATCTTTTGTCCGGTGGGGAGGCCGAGCATGAAGGGCGGGTGTTCTACCTCTTTGGATTCTTGCTTCTCGTTTCGTATCTGGTCCTGTATCGGCTGTACAAGTAGGAGTTTTATCCCAAGCCCAGTGAGCGCAGGTGGGTGATGAGATCAACCTCGTGGTGTGTGAGAATAAGCCGTCGAGCCAACGTTTTGGTCAAATCCGCCGTCACGTCCCATTGCCAACATCGGTTTCAGCGACTGAGGCGGCGATTCCCCCTTGCCATTTCTTTCCTTACGATTTACGACCAAGTTATTGATTTTGCACAGCAGCCAAAACGAAACCGAGTCCGTCATGAGCAGCAGCGCTTCATCAACGCCGGACATCGCCTCTCTCTCGCTCTCTTCAAAGCCATCCCAACAACGCACTCATGATTCTTACGATTACGAAGGCAACGGCGGCAACGGCGGTGCAAGAGCCCAGTACCACTATTCCACCTCCCCTCCAATCTCCGCCCAGTCTCAATACAGCCCGCTCACTCTCAATCAGTCCCCCCTCAAGAACAAGACGATGAGGGGTGGGCTGCCTTCTGTAAGTTTTTCTCCTCCACCTCTTTCTTAGACACTGGACTGAACCGACATCGAAGCAATGGCTGGACAATCCCGTCGTCACCCCAGATAACCGGTCCCTCTCTCCTAACAACAATTCCGACTTCTCCTCCACTGGAGGTTCCCCACCAGCATCGCAGGTCAATGCGCCTACCACTCCAGTCCAAGGAAATGAAGACGAGGTTATCCCCACCGCTATTGTAATCAAGAATATCCCCTTCAACGTCAAAAGGGAAACCCTGCTGGACATCATCGTCAGCTTATTCCTGTCTCTTCTCCCTTGATATCCATCTGACCCCCTGAATGTAGACTTCCCTGTCAATCCCTACTCCGTACGCATTCAATTATCACCTCGACCAATCTGGTCAGTTCCGTGGCCTTGCGTTCGCCAACTTCAGAGCCGCGAGCGATGCTGATGCGGTGGTGGCGGCTTTGAATGGATTCGATGTTCAGGGTCGCAAGTTGCGGGTTGAATACAAAAAGGTGCTCCAGGCGGGCGAGAAGGAACGTATCGAACGGGAGAAGGCAATCCGGCGTATGCGATCTATGCAACTCGAGAAGGAACAGCAGCAACAGCAGGCAATTTCTTCCATACCTGCATATGACGACTTTGGCTCGGTCATACAACATACCTTCTCACCCCAGCGATCTTTCTCCGCTCAATATGCTTCCCAGCAACAACAGTATTCCCCTTCCCAGCTCGCAGCAATCTCTGGCCTTTCCCCGCCATTCATCAACACCAACGTCCAGCAGTTGCAAAGCATCATCTCTCCCCTCGCCACAAGTCCTCCGGTGAAATCTCCAAGCAATGAACTGGATCTTAACGACCCCTCTACCCTGGACATATACTCGCGCATCTTGTTGTTCAAGGACGACCATATGCGCGACGAGCTCGCGTTCTCTCGGACGTTAACTCCGAAACAGCGACGGGTTGTCCATTTGATCGCTCAGAAGCTGGGGGTTTATCACTACTCCGTCGGTGAGGGTGATGAGCGCTATGCGGTTGTAACCAGAATAGATCCAGCTACGGTAAGCCCCTTCATATAGAGTTTCTCAGACTGCACGGTATTAATGATTGTCCACCTCCAGCGACAGCAACCTCGCCAGACGCTCTCTCGCGCCCCTTCAGCATACCTCACGGCGACTGATACCACACCTACCGCCAACCTGCTGCGGGGAAAGAAGTCCATGCCTGACATGAAATCACTGCAGAATCCTGTTCCACGATTGAACACTCGCTCATCCAACGGAAACATTCGCGAAGGTTATGCCACTATCGCTTCCCCTTCCCGCCGTTCTCCAGGTGGATTTGGATCCCTCTTTGGTACCAGCAACGGCTTTGGAGTTGGGGGTAGCATTCCTCCCGTGCCGAGCCTCCCCTCGAGCGTCCAGAATGGTATGACCGAAAGTCCCACCATCATGCGTCAGCCCCGTGGCCCTGGAGTGGGTGGATTTGAATCCCGCAGGGAGAGGGTGACTGCAAGCGAAAGCCAAGCGGTCCGTGGTGTCGATGCGCGATCTCATGAGCCATTGGATATCTGATCGCGCATGCTCGACTTCAAAGAGGAAACAGTATCTTCGTCATCAGTGTTGCGCTGTTTGTTCTGTTGTCTCCATCTCTTATGGTCTATGGTGATGATAAACATCTCTTTCGCATTTCATCTCTCTCCACGTTCCTACCGACCAAACCTTTTAATTACGGGTAAAGAAAATTATTCTTGTTCTACTTCCCTCGGTTTGTGTATGCGGCCCTTGGCGGTCTACATCTTATTGTCAGAGTTTTTCCACCATATGATCACAAGATTCTAATGCCCCATTCATCAAAGCTAATTATGGGCAGCACACACCCGAACATCCCGAGCCCACTGGTAAGGAGGGGAGACTATCTACGGAGAATCCCCCTTCTGTCGTAAATCGAGACGCAACCGGATTCGTCCCCACTAGAATGGTGTGAGTGATACGATAACGTCCATCACCGACAGGTACCTACACGACGAGTTCCATCTCACGACTGTCGTAAACCCCCTTGTTTCCGACGGAGAAGTGGCTGATGGGGTCCCTTTCCCTTGCGACTGCGTGTCCGTTAGCTGGATCCAGGTGATCATCCAGGAATGGGGTGTCCGTTCGGTAGTCAATTGCCGGCCGTGTGATATCCCACATTCGCACACACCCTTGTAAGCAGTCATTAATCGGTTCAGTGGTGTGTGCGAAAAAAAAGATCATAGATCAATTACCGTCTTCACCCCCGGTGAGTAACCTCATCCCACAGCCGTGCCAACCAACAACCCACTCCATTGCTGTAATTCCATATTGTTCACTAGAAGGCTGTGTAGATATCGATTCACCGTGGTGAAGGGCATGCAGAATTGCACCCATACGAGTATCGAAGACTTGCACGATGTTATCGGAGCGCCCTGCGGCAAGGTATTCACCACTGGGATCGAACCTGAGGTGCTCGATGTCATTCCCATGCGGAACCCCTGAAATGGTGAGTTCCGTGGCAAATTTTGATGTTTCCATTCTCACATCGAAAACAGAGAGTTTGTGGCATGTGTTTGTGCGGGTCACAAGTGCAATCCTAGATCCTGTTCACTATATCAGCTCCGCTGGGAAGAGTCAGAAGATTGACAGACCATCAGGACTCAGGTCAAGAGCACTACCAGGATGGGTTGAGGGGCTGAAATTGTAAACCAGATTGCCATCCTCAATGTCCAATGATTGGTGATAGTTATATCTGTTGGCAACCCTCCTCTTTCCATGGGGTTGCCAGGTAACAAACAGGAGGCCTGATGTCCTGTTCCTCCCCCATGCCAG
Organism: Thelephora aurantiotincta; assembly: GCA_003316405.1. Lineage (NCBI taxonomy): Eukaryota > Fungi > Basidiomycota > Agaricomycetes > Thelephorales > Thelephoraceae > Thelephora > Thelephora aurantiotincta. The sequence continues at coordinate 7,196 of QFEV01000488.1, forward strand.
ACCAGAAACACAACAATTTCTGGCTAGCTCAAACTGCCAGCCTGACTCCAAAATAGAAGGTGAGCCTTGAGTGTGCTTGCACATGTAAATGCACCTAAACCCTTCTAAGTGTAACCTAGGTGGGAATGGTGGATTTCTTACCCATCAGCTACAACTGCCAGAGTGCCCTGGTCATCCCCTCTGTAATGGAGTTCAGATGGCATATTGTCCAATTCAACTATAGTAATGAAGAGGAGGTCAGCAGCTAGCCACATGAAGTAGGAGGTGGGCTACACACTCCTTCCAGATATGTGAGGGTATAGCTGACTCTCATCTGTGTTAAGAGTCCAGAAGAAAATACGCTTGTCATATCCACAAGAGGCTGCATAGCGAGGACTGGATTATGTCAGGGAATTAAAAGGAATGTAGAGTGCCTAAACAAACTTTTTGGGGTGAAACTTAATGTCACTGACTGTAAAATGTTTGAGGCCTTCAACAAATTGATCTAAGGGGGTAATGAGTCTCAGAAACACAGGACTAATAAAGGAGCAATGGACCTCTAGTTTCATCTGGGGGGGTTATATCTGTCCCATAGAATTTTGTGTGAGTGTACATTGGGTGAAACCCTTGTAAAGGAGTTAATGACTGCTCAATCTTCAAAATAATAGAGAAAACAGGTTTTTACCAGAGTCTTCCTTCCAGAATATTAGAGATGGACCCATGTTATCTACAGTTGGGAAATCATCATTCCCCCCTTGAACTGTTGAGGATGCAATGGCAATGAGTCCTCCACTTTGAGTGATCTGATTTACAGCTGTGTACTCTGAGAAAACTACCATTTGGAGATTCATTGCCAACCACTCACTTCCAGGAGCTACCCTCTGTGATTCAGTTAACTGGAGTTCCTTCCAATCATCAAACCTTCTTGAACTCTGGTTGTAACAAGGCTGCCTCCAGTTTGGGGTGTTTGCATAACCAGTATGGGAACCATTCTTGGACCCAGTGATTGTCATGCCTTGTAATTTCTTTCCACCATTGAGCTAGAGGTTCCTTCCATAATCTGAGTCACATACCAATGAGAGGGAATCTAGGCTATTAAACCACAGTGAAGACTTTGGAAGTGGCTTCTGTGGAATTGTTTGTTTTCCACTCATATCAAGCTGCTGCATGCCCTGCACCAAGAATGAGTGTTTTGGCAAAAGAAGGTATGAGCAAAAGATCAACACACTTGTGTGACCCTGTGATGGATAACTGTGTGGTAGAGTTGACTCCGTGTCTAGCATGCAGGCATGGTAAGTGTGATGAGACAGATAGGTAATAGGATACAGACAGGGGGGATATCTTTAATATCACTTTCACTTAACCAAGGCATCTCTTCCAGCACCTGGAAACAGTCAGTAACTCACAAGTCCAGGGTGACATGATAAACTATCACACACCTTTTCATGGCTATATTGGTCATCTGCCTCCGAGGCTGCATCACTTTCCGCCCCATCATGACCAGTTGTGTTCTGCCCGTGTGCGGAATCAACTTCTGTCCTCCGCTTCAAGTTGGGAGGATAGGAGGGGCCTTCCACTTGGGCTGTGGGAAGAGGGGTACCCTCTGCCTTAACAGCGGGACTCTTGACAGCTGTCAGAACCTGTGTCTTGGCTGATTGTGCGGGGGGATGCTGGTCAACACACCTCTTGTATCGTTGGCCTAGAGGGCCCAGGTTCTGGTGTCTCGTCGTCCAAAATCACGATTGCATGATGGATGATCTCAACATCAGAGTCAGAATCCACAAGATCGATGACAACAGGGCTCTTGACTGGACGTCTACCCATGCGTGGCCAAGTCGGTGTTCAGGACGGTACGAGAGTGAGGTGTTAAAGTCGATTGCCATTTGCCAAAGTGATCGAGCCACGAACTCCTCCGCCGCCCGCGTTGACGATCCCACTCACCCAGCCATGAACGAGATCTACAATCCTAATCCTACGATTCTCAAAACCGCTGGGAAACGAGGCACCGGAACCTCTATGGGACTCTGGGATCTGGACGAAGTACAGACAGGCGGGTGCGGACTCCACGGTGATATTTCTGTAAGCGAAAGTATAGACCACAATGAGGTCTTCGGTCGGCACCTCTCACCATTTATCGTCGTATGATAATTAAGGTCATTTTCTGTAGATTTGATCAGATTCATCACAGACCCAGAGCACAAGCACATGACATTGGAGGAACTGATGGTCGTCTCGGCTCCCCAGTGTAGCGTCTCGGATGAGACGAATAGGGTGCTTGTCGAATTTACCCCAACTGTTCCACACTGCGGGATGAGTACAGTGATAGGTGTGTTGAGTCTGATTCAACATGGACAAGACTGAGCAACCATGATAGGCCTCACATTGCGGGTCCGCTTACTAAGAGCCCTACCCGACCGATTCAAGGTGGACGTCCGGGTGAAGCCTGGTTCACACCAGAGCGAGAGCGAACGTATGTCTTTAAACCTGGACGTCGATCGATAAAGCTCAGGTCAGGTACCAGTAAACAAACAGTTGAATGATAAAGAACGCGTGGCTGCTGCTCTTGAAAATCCTGCATTGCTAACCGTGCTCGAAGAGTGCTTGGAGCCCGCACAGAACAGGGTTCGCGGACACACTCACTAATAGAATTGATTCTGAGTGTTAGTTACACCATGTACGTCGACTTCGACCTCCGAAATGTCCATGTCACTGGATTCCTCGTGTTTTGCTTCACCTTCAGGTGACCTCCCTTCTCTCGCGTCGGCCAAATGCTGAGCGAGCGCGGCGAACCCTTCCTCCGTCTCGTCTTTCTGGACTGGGTCCTTGGCCAATTCCTCACCCCCTCTCTCGGTTTCCGCTTCTCCCTCCTCTTCATCGACAGCCACCGCAGGTTTCACTCTAATTCCCTGAGCGTCGCAATCACACAGTCGTGGAAGGTGATGGTCGGAGGAGCTGTCTTCCAGGACCTTTAGGGCTAGTTCTGCAGCTAAAGCCTTGGATAGGGCCTTAGTTCGGGCCCGAATCGGCTCAGTCACAGCAGTTCCGTGCACCATTACAAGAATCGTGTCGATCACTTTGCTCTGAGGATGACTTGATCCTCTCCTGCAGTATCGTCAGCTTTCGGTGATCGTCTCGAAGGAGAACATACTGGAAGTTGACCCGCCTACAACCGTTCTTGCTGGTCCAAATCATCAAATTCGACACCGGATCCAAGGGCAGGTCCATCTTGATCTCGTTTAGGAGTTCTTCCATAACCATCTCCGTTACCACACTGAATTTTTCGAAATCGTGACCCGAGTCCACAAATAGGGCACCCATAACACTCTCGAAAACATCACCCAGCGCTTTAGGAGGTTCATACTTCCACCCGTTGATGACAATCTCCGAGTAAGATGTCTCTCGAAGAAGCTTCGCGTAAGACCAGATTGCGGTTCCTAGGGTAGCGTTGTTAAGCAATATCACTTTGTGCAGCTCTAGTTTTTTCACAGCGAGAGATGCCAAGGCAGAATTACGGACTAGTCTCCCCTTCGCTGTCGTGAGATCTCCCGAGGTTGCTTTTGGGAACCGGTGACACAAATGCCGCATAATAACCAATTCAATGAGTGCTAGCGTACCGTGAGTCGCAGAAGCTGCGGTAAAGTAGACCCCTTACCGTCTCCGAGAAATTCGAGCCGTTGATACGACGGGAGGGAGGTGTACTGGAAGGACGGATGGGATACCGCTTCGATAAGTAGATTTCCGCACTTGAATTCGTATCCAAGTCGTTCCGTAAGGGAGGTGAAGAGGGGTGAGACCTTTATGTGCTTGAGGCGCCATCCGTACCGCAACGGCCAAGGTACTGGTCCGCCAAACGATAGCCCCAAAGCAACTCCAGCACGGAGGGCGGTAGGTATACCACCAGACAGGAATGCCGCCCCTAACGTTGATTCCATGCACTCCTGCAGGCTCCGACGGGGAAAAGATCGCTCTACCAGCCGGCCCTCCACCCCTCGGAAAGAGCCCCAATGTTCATGGACCGTGTAGGGCCACACACGCATACTTTGGACTTCCGGGGAAAGGAACCTTTCGAGTCCGATCGCCTGAGCCCTTGCGAGTAAGGTCCTATTTGATACGCAGCATCTACGAATTGCATCCAGCTGGCCTTCGTGTCTGAAGGGGAACTTGTGAAAAATATACACAACCGTGCAGAGTTTTAGAACCGAATCCCCAAGCGTTTCCAAGCGCTGGTTATCAAAACTCGCGTTGGCGCAAGGAAGGGTCAATGCTTCTGCGAGTATGTGTAGTTGCATCGGGGGGAGGGAAAGTTCGATCACCGCCTGGCGCGCACGCCATAGATCGGTAGCTCTGCGCATGAGTATCGGCAATATCCTGAACGTTTTCCACATCGCCTTCGGCATGGGGAGCTGACGACAGAGATAGAGGGGTAGGAATGACTTGGCTCCCACGGGGGCTGAGGGCTGGGAACTGTCTGCACCGTGTAAGGATTCCGTCGAGTAATATGAAGATTGTTCTCGAGGGAAGTGCTGGATTTCTATCAGAGGACAGTCAGAAGGAATTATTGGTTCAGCCCCTTTCCGGGTGTATTTCTGGATCCAATATTCTCGATATGTCGGGAAACAGGACTCTCGGGAACCAGGCGCCGGAGGGGACGTGGGGGTAAGGTCCCGCCTAACCGATCGCAGCAGGAGCGGCCTGCCGTGAACTTTCCCATTCATGACGAGCAAGTTATCATGGTGTCGGTCATCAATCATACTCCAATCGTGCGAACCGAAGGGGGCATCTACTACTTCCTGTATGGCAGAGAAATCAGGAAGAAGGCTCTCTGTAAGTGGGAACATGCACGCCGTGATGGGGGCGGAGATATTTCTGTGAGTAACACACCACCATATTCCTGCTCGGGTGTAGTTTTGCAGCATCCGGAGTATGTCCCACTCTTGAGGTCGTTGGATTTCAAAAGGGGTTCCGGCTTCCATGATGAAAGACGTATCCTGGATGATCATCTCCACCTGCGGTAGTGATGATCCCGTGAGCAACCCGGCGGTCGGCACCCCATCGGCGTAGATAACGTGGAGGAAAAGTTTGTCACTCAAGACCCAGGGATCCCGTACCAAAACGCGTAACATATCCGGCATCTCCTTTGTTGACGGTACCGATCTTCCATCTGCATCTTCGTATACCCTGGCACTGGGCCCCTTTGAAGGAAGCATGTAATCGTCGAAGACGTTGAGTTCATGAAGCCGCTTCACAGCCAGGAATGCAACAGCACGCCTAGCTTCCCGTTTGGTCGGTTTTTCAGGCCCAGTAAAGGTCAAAAGCTCTTGAGGGAGCGGGAGGGAAGCGGGGAGGGCGAGGGTAGAAATAAAGTCACCAGAGTACCTCGGAATTTGTGGGGGCGTGAAAGTGTCACGAGGGATGAGAGTACACAAGCGGTTTAGGAGGCTCGTGGCCGTGGCATAGGATAAAATTGCACCGGTCGAGGATACAACATACCGTTCGCCAAAGGACATACCACCGGTATCGTCGCCCTCAGAGGAGTCATCCATGGTTGTGATACCTCGAGTCTGATATATGAGCCTGAGTTCGGGCTCGCTTTCTTTGAAAGCTTGATAGCGGGCTAACTGATGAGCGTTCCCTTCTTCAACCAATATAACGAAAGTTGAAGTATGATGTCGTGCTCGACCCCTGGATTGGACGTATCCAACCATATGTTGCACTGGGTCGAAGCGAATGACAAGATCACAGGCCTGAACTCCTTAGTACACGATGACAATAAGGTAAGAGAAATTCTTACAGGAAAGTCCAACCCTTCCTCCGCAACAGACGTGGCCAACACTATGAAGATGTCAATATTGCGATCGTGGGGCCCGGTTATTTGTTTACTCACATACATTGATTTCCCGATTTCGGAACATCCGAACGACATCCCCCTGAACCCTGGTAGGCATTCCTTTGATCGAAGCGGAAGAGTTATCCGTAGTGCCGTGCCCCAGCAACACCGCGCATCTGAGACGGCCGGTCGCATTCGGGAGGCGATTTATGAGTTCTGCTAGGGAGGCCGCAATATGACGTTGTTCCACAAAAACAATACTTTGGAAGTTTTCGTGGTAATTAGCCAGCAGGGTATCGACAAGAGCTATGACTTTTGGGGTGCACCAACTTGGGTCTAGGAGCTTCCCTGCAGCATCCGCGAAGTGGTGGTCATATTGAGCCAATAGTTGCAAGACATGATTGAGTTTACCGATCAGGTCGGGTTTGTCGTTGTCCTCATTATTGTCGAGCTGGTGTGGTCCTAGTTCCGGCACGAGCCCCTCGCCTAAGATTGAAGTGTCGAGTAAGCACTGCACTTGCTGTTTCAGCTCGGCGTGGAGGAACATCTCGGCACCGCATGGCCCCAAGGATTCGTAAGCAACACGGTATCGAGTTTGGATCTTCATCCAAGGTATTACGATATCTGGAGAGCGAGGGACGGTGTCGCATTGATTCCAAAGAGTTGGTACTGGGTAGGACGGGTACTCCGCTGGCGGCGGGGAATATTGTTTTATAACCTGGGGACGCCTCGTCAGCGCAGAGAGTGCGTTCGGAAACGAGATCACTACCTCTTTCGGACGCGGGGAATGGCCCGATAGTTCTGTTACATGATCTCTGACGGCGACGACCGTAGCGTTCAGATTCCGTTCGAGTACAGCCAAAGAATTAACCGCGTCCTTTGCGTTCCATATCGGAGAGGCGGTCATCCCGAATATTTTAGGACGTTGATTAACGGGACATTGATGGTATTCACGCATTATTCCATTGTATGCATGATTTTTGCGTGTATGGTGACACTCGTCAAATATCAGCAAGGACACCTAAGGCCGAAATTCATCGTGTGCCAAAAAATTGGCTGGAACGACGAACCTTGTTGACGGACCAGTGGGAATGAGTGATTACATTGAGGAATAACTGGGCTGGGGTCGGACGGTTAGTTGCCTGAGAATCACAGGAGGAAACAGGGTCACCGGTGAGCACAATAACGTCGACATCGCTCAATAGTTCTTGCCATCCCACACGATCAGACATGTCCGGGGCGGTCGCTCCAGTTGCCTGTTTCACTCGTAACGGAGAATGTTTCGCAATGAACGCGCCTTGCTGTTGAGCGAGAGCAACCTTTGGAACGAGGAACACGACAAGTTTCTTGTGCGCGTATTCTCGGGTAGAAACCCATTTTATGAGAAGGGTGCTGATGAGGGTTTTGCCGCTCCCTGTGTCCAGTGCGGCGATTACATTTCCATGAACAGCCTTCTCAAAGATCTCTTCCTGATATCGACGTGGTATCAGACCGTCGCTGCCGAGAGTAGACGACTGCGCAGCCATTAGAGAGCTCTTAAGGGGAGCTCTCGCGTGCGGTGGGAGGCAAGTGAGGAGTGATCGAGATATGATCAATGGGATTGACCGTGTTCCGCTACTTGGGTTATTTGGACCACTGTCATGGCAGTAAATCCGAACGAGGACACGGAATTGTGAGTGCTCCACCTCAATTCACTGGCTTCTAAAAAATGACAATCAGATAGCAACGACGCCTTGCGCAAGCATGGTATCTTGCCACCAAAGGAACCCGAACCGTCATCTCGCTCGCCTCCCCCCTCACCGACCCTGAGCGATCTGCTTCATGATCTGACTCCGGGAGAACTCAGGGAGGTGGGGGAAGACGCGGATAATGACGAATTCGAACGATTGGCCGAGAAACTCAGACGACAACGTCTCGAGGAGATCAGGAAGGCTGAGCGTGCTCGTTTTGGGCGTGTCTATCCTATCGGCAGGGACGATTACACGAGGGAGGTCACGGAAGCAAGTAAGATAACTGTTCCCGGGGATACGGGGAAAGGGACCGGTGTTGTCTGCCTCCTCTACAAGGATAGGTATATCTCATTTCGAGCAAAATTGTTCTCGATCTAACCGAACAGCAGACTACCGCGCAGCGAGCGGACGTTTGAGCACGTCAGGACCCTGGCTCAACATCACCCTAAGACGAAGTTCGTCTCCATTGTAGGAGACAAATGCATACCGGACCTTCCCGGGTCAAGACAACCTATGCTAATCATCTATCGCGATGGGGAGGTACAGAACAAGATAGTGGCTTGGGGAGGCGATCGTGAACGGCGTTTGGAAGGTGAGTCTGATCCATCATGGAATCTACGTCTCTTACGTGTTGTCGCAGAACTGGAGGCCATACTTGTCCTCTGTGGCGCGATTATACCCACGAGCCTCCCTGGAGATGGCAGGAATCGGCAGGACGAGGACTCTGGAGCTGAGTCAGAGGATGAGCAACGGATATCGAGGTATGGGTCAAGAGGCGTCCCAGGCCCGACAGAAAAAACGCAGAAGGATGAAGATTCAGGGTCAGAGCTGGATATGTAACACACATCGCCACCACTGTAGATGTACAGCCAAATGTTTTGGACCACCACTGACCTGAGCGTGACGCGTATGGGGTGTGATGAAGTGTGACACACATCCTCTATGTCTAGCCAAGATGGACGCGAAGACGAGTTCACCCACCAACTGGCCATCAAACTTTCTAGAGCCTTGAACATCGTAAATCCCAATGACCTGCTCGCTCGGCGTGTGCAGGACATCGCCAAGTCTAACTCAGTCGATCAGTTCATCCAAGGTCACTGGATCCGCGTACATTGTCAACGAGTACTGAACGCGTACCCTTACAGCTGCAAAGTCCTTTGGAAAGTTCCCTGATTCATTCCTCGTCGAAGTACACGGAGAGATACTCTCTCGTATTAACCAAGAAGCGATGGGGAACTTGCTCCAACCCAGTCACGGGATCGTAGTGCAGGACACAGATGTATTGCAACCTGAACCGATTCGCCAAGGTGGGCTCGTGCGCAAGGATGTCGTGCGTTCAGTTCCCGTAAATTTTCATTACTTACATGCTGATGCGCTCAAAGCAACACAAGTTCAAACAACCCGCAAAACCTCTGGAACCACCAACGCCACGTACATCCGTTCTTGGGTTGGACAGATTGGCGAGGGAAAAGAGGGCGGCATCAAACTCGAAAGATGGCGATAAGAAGAGACAGAGGCTGGACTCGGACAAGCTCTTTAAAGGTATGGAACTCACAGATACTTCTTTCGCTTGTCTACTTTTCTTATGCCTTAATCCTAGTTCCTGCCCTACCCGGACCACGGCCAGGACGCTCGCGGCAACGGGGGGACGAAACCCCTTCGCACCCTGGCGGTTTATCCGAGGCAGGGAAGAAGAAACTTGAGGAATATCGTCGGAACCGGGATAAGCAGAGAGGTGACTCCCACCCTTCACCCTTCTGATGCCGGGACTAAGTCCTTGTGCACACAGAGGGCATCAACGCAATCGAAGAGCGTCGAGATAGCGGGCAGAAAGGACTTGGGGAATTTCAACGACGTTCAAATCGCGATCGTGGGTACGACCGACGCAATTGGGACGAGACACCTCGTTCGGAGCGGGGTAGTAGTGTTCGCGTCCCAAATGTCGGGTGGGAATCGACCCCACGCAACTCAAGGATTGGTGGAGGAGGGTGGGGTAGGGTTGGGAATCGATCCTGGGATGCTCAGACCCCTCGTGTTGCACGCGACACCAGCCCAGATGGAGACGACCGGGCATTCGGCCTTGACTCACGGGAATGGGAGGAAGAACAGGTTCGCCTCGATCGTGACTGGTATACAGGAGCAGAGGAAGGTGGCGTTGCTGGTGATGAGGAACATAACCCTCTATCACAGTATGAGGACCTTACCGCAACCAAGGAAGCGGAGATCGCGTCGAAACAGATCGTGAGGTCATCCCTTCCCCTCCGAAGCGTGCCTTGTACTAAAGTTCCCGTAGAAAAAAGTTTCTGCAAGACAAGCGCAATACGTGAGTCGTGTCTTCCTTGATTTGTTTGTATCCGTAATTAACACTCTTGTCCTGCAGAATGCAGACAATGATCTCTGGGAGTCAAACCGCATGGTAACTTCTGGAGTAGCCACACGTCAGGCCATAGACCTTGATTTCGAAGACGAATCTGAGTCCACCGTCCATGTCATGGTCCACGATCTAAAACCCCCATTCCTGGACGGTCGCACTGTCTTCACGAAACAACTTGACCCTATCAACCCAATCCGAGATCCTACCAGCGATCTTGCCGTGTTTTCTAGAAAGGGAAGCGCGTTGGTCAAGGAAAAACGCGAGCAAGCAGAACGTGCGAAAGCAGCTGCAAAAATGGCTGCACTAGGCGGTACCGCTCTAGGTAACATCATGGGTGTCAAGGATGAAGAGGGAGAAGGTGGGTACAAGCGCAATCACTGCTGCTATATCATGTCGGGTGGACATTCACGAAGTCTCCCTTTCTCTACCAAACAGCCGAAGCTCGCGAATCAGAGAAGTCTGATGAAAAGGAGGATTACAAGGGTGACTCAAAGTTCGCAACGCACCTAAAGGCTTCAACTGGTGTCAGTTCTTTTGCAAAGTCGCGTACTTTGAAAGAGCAACGAGAGTATCTCCCTGCCTTTGCTTGCCGCGAGGAATTGATGAAGGTCGTCCGCGAAAACCAAGGTGGGTATCTTACTATGGCCTCCCTCTCAGAGTGTTGTACTTTCCACCATCTACAGTCGTCGTGGTAGTCGGGGAGACCGGATCGGGAAAGACGACCCAGCTAGCCCAGTTTCTTTATGAGGACGGTTATTGTGAACATGGGATTGTAGGTTGTACTCAACCCCGTCGTGTCGCTGCAATGTCAGTCGCGAAACGCGTCAGCGAAGAAATGGAGGTGAGTAGGTGGGTGTTAGGATTACCGTCTCGGCTTCTCTAACCACGGTTTCAGTGTAAACTTGGTTCCACTGTAGGCTATGCTATCCGCTTCGAGGACTGCACGTCACCTGAGACCAAGATCAAGTGTTAGTACATATCACTTGTCACTGGAGTGATATTGACGTCCGCCAGATATGACTGACGGCGTGCTCCTTCGGGAGTCTCTCAACGAAGGAGACCTTGACAGATATGGCGTAATCATCCTAGATGAAGCTCACGAACGCTCGCTCAGTACTGATGTATTGATGGGCTTGTTGAGGAAGAGTAGGTTTACCTGACATGTGGGACCCGAATTTGGGTACTAACGCCAAGTCACAGTTTTGTCCAGAAGGCGAGATCTAAAGTTGATTGTCACATCCGCGACGATGAATGCCGAAAAGGTAATACAGAGTCTTTGTCGCCACTCTCCTCTCTCACACTGTGGAATTAGTTCTCGAAGTTCTTCGGCAATGCCCCTTCCTTCACTATCCCTGGTCGAACGTTCCCTGTCGAGACGTTCCACTCAAAATCGCCGTGCGAAGACTACGTAGACAGCGCCGTCAAACAGGTTCTGCAGATACACCTGTCTTTACCTCCCGGGGACATCCTCGTCTTCATGACTGGACAAGAAGATATCGAGGTCACATGCCAAGTTGTTTCCGGTCCGCAAAACCTATATTCCATTATGAACGTCCCTCATGATTTGATTACAGAACGTCTTTCGCAACTCGACGACCCACCTCTTCTGGCAGTGCTTCCAATTTATTCTCAAATGCCTGCAGATCTCCAGGCAAAAATCTTCGATGCTACAAGCGACGGTCGAAGAAAGGTCATAGTGGCAACGAACATTGCGGAGACGTCATTGACAGGTATGTATCCCGCCTTTTCTCCGTGGGGGCTTTTGACTGAATCGATAGGGGAAAGTCGACGGTATTCACTACGTTGTGGATGGCGGATACTGCAAGCTCAAGGTATACAACCCAAAGGTGGGTATGGACGCACTCCAGATCACTCCTATCAGCCAAGCGAATGCCAACCAACGGACTGGTCGCGCTGGTCGAACGGGAAGCGGGTAATCCCATCTAAACAATCGACTCGAGCAACCTCTTATTTTACTCCGCTCTCAAGGTTTTGTTACCGGCTATACACAGAGATGGCGTATCGCAACGAAATGTTCTCAAACACAATCCCAGAAATCCAACGGACCAACTTGGCCAACACTGTCCTGTTATTGAAATCACTCGGGGTCAAGAACTTGTTGGAATTCGACTTCATGGATCCTCCTCCTCAGGTAAGTCCATTCCCGCGACCGCCTAAAACCTCTTCAACCTTAACTAGGCAAATATGCTAAACTCCATGTACCAATTATGGGTTCTCGGCGCACTGGACAACGTCGGAGACTTGACACCTGTTGGACGGAAGATGTCTGAATTCCCAATGGAACCATCCATGGCCAAGATGTTGATCGCCTCGGTCGAATACAAGTGCTCAGTAGAGATGCTAACTATCGTCTCGATGCTTTCCGTCCCCAGTGTGTTCTATCGACCGAAGGAACGAATGGAAGAGGCAGATGCTGCGAGGGAAAAGTTCAATGTCCCCGAAAGTGACCATCTGACTCTCCTGAACGTCTTTAACCAGTGGAAGAGTCGCGGGTGAGTCTAACCCGAGGCGTAAGCCCGTTCGCAAGCAGAACAGACGCTGAATATGATACAGGTATAGAGACGAGTGGTGTGTCCGCCATTTTTTGCACCCTAAACTCTTGCGCAAGGCACGGGAGGTTCGCGTGCAGCTGGAGGACATCATGAAGTTCCAGAAGATGGAACTTATCTCTGCTGGCACTGACTTCGACGTCATCAGGCATGTAACCTCTTGATCGCAAGGGCCTTGCAATAACTTCCTATACTAGGAAAGCGATTGCCGCTGGTTATTTCCACCAGGCCGCGAGGGTCAAGGGTATTGGGGAGTTTGTAAACATCAGGACCGGGCTGCCCACTCACCTCCATCCGACAAGCGCACTCTATGGGCTCGGGTGTAAGTTCCCTCAACCCACTTGCCTCTTTTGTCCCCCTAAAGCCGCAACTTAACAGACACCCCAACATATGTCGTCTATCACGAACTTATCCTCACTTCGAAAGAATACATGACACAGGTGACTTCCGTTGACGCATACTGGCTCGGTTGGTCCCCTGTCATTTTGTAGAGGTGTCGCAAGTTTCCTGATGCAAATTTTCAGCGGAGCTGGGTTCTGTGTTCTACTCGGTGAAGGAGAAGAATTTCGACGAAAGGGGCCTGCGTAGAAAGGCAGATCGAGAGTTCTCACGCAAAGCGGAATTAGAGTCCGAAATGGCTCGACAACGTGAACAGTAGGTGCACAATCAATGATACCCCACCCCGGTCCTGAGTCCCTCCCAGGTCCGCGAAACAGGCAGCCGAAGCTGAGGTGGCGTCCAAGGCGTCAGCCTCTTCTACCATGTCCAAGGTCATCGTACCGGGGACGCCAAGGTACACGGGCTCCCGCGTTTCGCACACTCCGCGCAGACGTCTTGGCTTGTAAATTATCCCACACAACACCTCTCAATGTTCGACGACAATCATAATCAGACATACATCACTATAATTGATCTGGCCACGACATATCTACTCCTCTTGGACGGTCTCCTTGCCCTCCTTCTCTTCCTCGTCTTTTTCCTCCCTCTTTTCCTCGCCCTTCTTCTCTTCTTCCTTTGTCTCTTCCTCCTCCTCCTTTGTTTCTCCCTCTTCTCCGTCTTTTCCTTTGCTCCCAAGCACGGTCGCATTGAAGCTGGATGGTATGTGTAAGCACAGGATGAGACAAAAACGAGCAAGACAAACATACCTTAGTTGGACTTGAAGTTTTTCCTTCTCCCCTGTGTCAGGATTGTCAATCTCAATCGTGACTCGCTTACTCCCTTTCCATCCGTAAGTGCCGGTGTTGAAGGAGGTAGGCTGGAGGGACAAGGAAACCAAGAAACCCGGGTCCGTGGGTTCTGCCGGGGCCTTTTCCCCTGAATCTTCGACAACAGGGGGTAGCGTATGAGTGACGCTGATGTGAAGCGGGGGAGCTTGAGACTTGAAAGTTTTCGCGCTCAAATTGGCCTGGCAAGAGCGGGGGGGATAAGGGACAAGAAGCTTCCTGAGCCAGAAATGAGTACCTTTGGACCCGTTTTGCCTCTTGCTTTTCCGGTGCTGGTTTTTGCAGTTTTGGCAGGACGCGTAGCGACATCCTCAGGGGCAGCGCGCTTTCTTCCTATGTCACACAAATCTTATTCATCCTCTGGCTGGCTTGACGAGAAATAAAAGCATTCACCAGGCATTTTTACGATCTTCACTATGTGAGGGGAGTTGTCGAGATGGGAGTGTATGGTCAGGGGGGGCAGGGGTCAACCCGTCCCACAATACGTCACGCGTGTAGAATCACGTGGTTTTCACGTGGTTGAGGGTTAGGTGCAAACTAAAATTTGTGATCGAAGTTGTAACATGCCAGAGACTGGAAGCGAATGCTAGCTGAACGAGATGGGTGCAGGAGTGAGAGAGAAATAAAGACATACGTCTCAGATAACGTCCATATCGTCCTGCTCTGGTTCTGACAACACGATCTCAGCCTTGTGGTTTTGACCCTTCTTTTTCTTCTGACGCTTTCCAGCAAGGGCATATTTTCTCTTCGGACGTGTCTCATCCACGCCACCTCCAATGACCAGCGTGACGCTGACGGTAGATTTGTTGCGATTGGCGTACGATATATCTTGATCATCGTCTTCAGGAATAATTTCATCGCGAACTTGCACGGTGCCGGTTGATATCTCTGTTTTGATTTCGCTCGGACCAAATGGGAGAATGTCGGGGAGAGACGCGGCCAAGGTGAGGCAAATGGGGATCGCGGCGCCCATAGCGCTCAAATGCAAAGATTTGTACCTTGACGAACGTTGAAGGAAGCTGTCAAACCGATGAGGATGGGTGCAACCTACCCATCAACCATAATGGCATCTTTGCACCTCCGAAGATACGTCGCAAGAGGTGTTTTCCTCGTAATGCAGATGCAGTTCTTTCCCTCAGAGTGAGCAGAACGCGGACCAGTGGCCGAGACCGAAGGTGGGACAGTTGGAAACGGTCGAGGGGGAGTGAGTTTCTTGATTTTCCGTCGGCTGGCCGCCGGTTTGGCTGGTGGCGGGTCGGACTTGGGTGCTTCTTGCTCTTCCTCCGCTACCTGACCGTCTTCCACCCCGTCCGGAGTTATGTCTGTGCTGAGTTTTGCCCGCTTGACGCTCTGCTCACCTTGAGTCTGGTCATCGGGGCTCTTGCGTTTCGTGGCCTTTGGCGTCATGGATCAGAGTCAAGGTGGCGGTGAGACCGAAAAGGGCAGGAAGGATTTAAACTTTTTCCCTCCCACCTTCTCCCTCTCTTCACCGTCATCCTCAAGCTCAGCCGAGGGCGGTCAGGAACCTCTACGCTACAGCTGCAGATTCGACCTTGAGCTATTGTCATCATGAGTCAGCCGCAAGATATTGCAGAACAAAACATTCAGATGTGGAAAGTCAAGAAACTGATCAAAAGCCTCGACGCTGCCAGAGGGTATGGTCCATCGTGGCCTACCATCCCATCGAGTGTGGTTCTCTGACAGTAGTGTCTCCCTAGAGCCGGAACCTCCATGATCAGTCTCATCATCCCTCCAAAGGTGGGCCAGAATACATGTGCGGTGGTCCCCGGCCATCGGTTGCTGACACTCCCATCCTTAATTCGCAGGATCAGATCTCCCGTGTCTCCGCCATGTTGACGCAGGAATACGGTACTGCATCTAACATCAAATCCCGGGTTAACCGATTGTCCGTATTGGCCGCGATCACGAGTACTCAGCAGAGGCTCAAGTTGTACAATCGTGTTCCACCAAACGGCTTGGTCTTATTCGTTGGGACGATCTTGACCGACGAAGGCAAGGAGAAGAAAGTTTCCTTCGATTTTGAACCGCACAAGCCCGTCAACACGTGAGTAATCCGGCATTGCTGTCACGAAAGCTCTCATTCCTCATCGACTTGCAGGTCGCTCTACCTGTGCGACAACAAGTTTCACACGGAGGCTTTGCAGGAGTTGCTCGAATCCGATTCCAAGTTCGGGTTCATCGTCATGGACGGAAACGGTACACTCTTCGGAACTGTCGCAGGAAACACTCGTGAGGTCATCCACAAGTTCACCGTTGATCTTCCCAAGAAGCACGGTCGTGGTGGACAGTCTGCCTTGCGTTTTGCTCGTCTCCGTGACGAGAAGAGACATAATTACGTGCGCAAGGTTGCGGAATTGGCCGTCCAGCACTTTATCACCGCGGATAAAGTGAATGTGACAGGATTGGTGCTTGCCGGGAGCGCCGATTTCAAGACGGAGCTGAGCATGAGCGACATGTTTGATCAACGTCTGGCCGCCAAGGTCATCAAGGTGGTAGACGTCAGCTACGGAGGGGAAAACGGTTTCAATCAGGTGAGGACATCCATTCGGCTTGTCAGACAGCACCCACTTATGGGAGGTCGTAACTCGAGGCCATCGAACTCGCCGCAGAATCTCTCGCAAACGTCAAGTTCGTTCAAGAAAAGAAGTTGATCCAGAAGTACTTCGACGAGATCAGCCAAGACACGGGCAAATACTGTTTCGGTATTGAAGACACGCTCAAGGCTCTCGAGCTTGGCGCCGTCGAGACGTTGATTGTTTGGGAAAATCTCGATATCACTCGATATGTTCTTCGCAATGCAGCTGGAGGTGAGACCAGATCTGCGAGGTATCATTGGAGACATTAACGAAAATCATTTCGCCCCAGAGGAGACGATCGTGCACGCAAACAAGGATCAAGCGAAGGATCGGGAGAAGTTCACAGACAAGTCCACTGGACAAGAAATGGAACAGGCGGAAGAACCATCTTCTCTTTTGGAATGGTTCGCTGAGAAGTACAAGGACTTTGGCGCCAACCTCGAGTTTGTGACGAATCGGTCCCAAGAGGGTGCCCAATTTGTCAAGGGCTTCGGTGGCATCGGAGGGTTACTGAGGTACAAGCTCGACCTACAAACTCTGCAGACTGTGGATGACGACGAAGACGAGTTCTATGATGACGATGACGACGACATCTGACTCGTTTGTCGGTTCCTGCTTGCAGGAACGACATCCCTCGAGGGCACGTCGAGTGATGTGAGGGGAGGTATGAGCCACGCCGAGGGGGTGCGGGAAGTGCTTGGGGGAGGGAGGATGCAGAGAAGGTGCCATTCTGTTGAAAAACCAGGGGTGAAAGGGGGGCGCGCCGGGGTCCTGGCGACCACCGTTCTTCCATTCGTGAGGGGAGATTGTGAGTGTCATCAATCCGGATCGGCTTTGCGGTCATGCTTCGGTAAGTCCACCCGCTGAAGATATTTGGGTGTGGTGATTGATGGACTTGGTGACAGCGTTCCACATGACAAAAGGCCTATATGTGGCCCTGATTTAGCGTGTACTGTACGCTTCTCGGTGCGGTTTGTCAGCTTATTTGTAGTCAGGAATCGAGTTGTACAAGTTCGGATTATCGCTCCCATGGGGTAAACATAACGGTGTGCTACAATACAGAAATATGACGAGAGGCTTACAGATGCTAGATTAGATGGGTTCTCATGTGCACAGCACCAAGGCCCGCAAGAATCGTCATGTTGGCATTTTATGACCTCGGTTTTCACAAGACCTATCGTTTAGACATAAGGAGATGACGACCATGAGCACGGTGTCGACTGGGGAACGTGGTTAACGATGACTGAGGGACATGGGCCGGGGGGGGGGACGACTGCGCACCATATGCAGCACTGGAGATGGTATAGGACTCTCCATTGGTGGGGTTGGGGTTTTTGGCAAGCCCGGAGGCTTGTATCCGACCGATTTCGACACCGTCAAACAACACTTTGCCATGGCGATCCATGAAGTTTCCCTTGACCCTGAGTTGGACGTATTCTTTATTCCAGTTGGTCATGGACACGGTCATACTGGAACCGCCCCAAGACCACTTGCCGCTGACGGTGAGGAGAAGCTCTGACGAACCTTCTCCGTCGAACACCTAGGGAACACAACGTTAAGTACCCGAGTAGGGGTAGGGATTGATGGAAAGGGTCGCACCTCGTACTTTGCCGACAGCGTGTTTCGTTTTCGTCGGATGTTGACGATAGGGAAACCGTAACAGTCGTATAGAGTTTTGCGGTGTTTCCCTCTCACGGCCATGTAGAGTTCACCGCGCTGGGTCCGCACCTCGGCATCGTCGTCAGAGAAAACCGATAGACTGACCGAGGAATCTTTTGGATTCGTGTAGCCTGGGAAGAGCTCGATTGGGTATCCTGGGCTGCGGAGGGGGGCGGGGGTTAGGATCTGGTCTGACGAGAGAGATACTGGAGGGGTTGGGGAGATACCAGACGAGGGTCGAGTCCGAGGATGACTGGGAGTTGGCCGTGTTGAATCCTGTGAGAAGGCCGAATGGCATTGGAGGGGGGAGACGGCGGGAGCGGATTGGGGAGAGGGGAATATTTATATGCAACTTGTAAGTAAGTAAGCTTGATACATGTTGGGTGGGCTAAGCCTGCTAAACCATCCTTGACCCGTCCGGGCAAAGATCTGTTCCATGCTGCTCTGGCACCAAACGTCTCCCGTTTCGACGTCGGGGGCAATGGACACGCCCATCTGGCGCCACCACTCCGTTCTCTCTCGTTCAACGAATCCAGAAGTGACACATTCAGCAAGTAAGCAAGCAAAACAGAAAGACACATCCTGGGCAACGTAGGCTGTAAAATAAAATGAAACCACCCCCCCGCATCCGAGAAGCGAAGGGTGCCATAACGCCATTCTTCAGCAGCACAGCTCTGTCCGAAACGTAACCATCAACCGAAGGAGAAAAAGACGAGAACGGCACCCAAGGCGCACCTCCGAGACAACAGCAGCACAATGCCGCCGCCAAACACCCCATGCAACTTCCGTCATTATCCTTCTGTTGTTGACTGCGCGCGCGACAGAAAGAAGGTTGTCAACATATTCCTGATCCTGGCATGGCGAAAACGAAAGGACGGACACGTAGACTACCTGTGGTGCAGGCTGTGGAGCATAACCCTGTTGGGGGTAGCCTCCCTGCTGATACGCCTGCGGCGGTTGCTGGGGATAGTAACCCTGTCCACCGTAGTACTGACCGTTACCTCCAGGGGGAGGGGCCCCTGTTCGGAGATGTAGAATGTGCAGCCGCAAATTTTATGGGGAATAAAATACCTTGGGGTGGATAATACTGGTCAGGACCTTTGTTCTGGTTGTAGTAGCCGTGGCTAGACATGATGGAAGACGAAAAGGGGGGGATCACCCCGACTGCGCTCGACCGCTCGCAGTACTACATCAGGTCCGGATCGGCCACCGTCGGGATTCCCTGGACTTTGTACAAAAAAAAATTCTACGGGTCCGGTAGAGACTCGAGCCACTCGACGATGACCCTCTTCAATTCCTCTCGTGCCCTCTCGCTCGGAAATGCCTCCGGAAGTGCCAAAAAGTCGTGCACAGCATCCGGCTGAAATGATGGAAATAACAACGGGATCAGACACGAGCGTAGGCCTCTCAGTCCCACCCCTCCGCACACACCTGCACATCCACCGCCACATCGACTCCGTTTTCCTCCATCTTCCCAGTCAACTCGCTCACCTCTTCGGCGAACGAGTCGGCCCCTCCCAGTGAGACGAAGGTTCGTGGATAACCAGCGAACGTCTCTCCTGGCGCCCGATTCGGCGAGAAGTACGGATCAAACAGCATCCTCCCATCTGCCCTGCGGGGAAGGACCTGCTGCGGATACCATTCAGATGTGCACAACACGTCAGACTGCGAGTTCGGGTGGTTTGAATCCCCGTTCACGGCTTCGTACGCTGTGCCCGGTTACCGCAAGTTGAGTTATCAGTATAGATGGCCGAATCGAGCTCTCCGCTCGCACCAACTCACCGAAATCAATCCAGGGCTGCCTCACAGGCCAGGCCAGTCGGCGGTCAGGCGCGATACTCCCGGTGAGAGCGACCAAAAATATCGCTCACCGAAAATAACATGATAGCGCCTGGCATTTTGAGAACGGATTCATCCTTCAAATAGCGTAGCAGCATTAACGTTAGGTGGGCTAAAAAAACTCAGGGCGTCATCCAATCCATTCGCCATCCGTGCGCCCATCCACCCACCTCCCGCGCAATCTGCGATGATGACTATTCGTTCGGGCGAAACACCGTAACCTTTCACCAGGTGCACATAACCAGCCAAGGCGTCTAACAACTGAGCGGGATGACGGGCTTCCCCGCTCAGCCTGTAATCCACCGCTGGGTTTCAGTTGTCAATCGGTCCATACCCGTTGGCAGGCTCCACGGGGACTCACAGAGACCGGATCTGATTTTGCCGTGCTGCGAGCGAATACCTCGTCAGCCACGACCCGAGCGCCGAGCTCTGATCGATAAACCTTGCTTATGAACCTCGGAATACCTGCACATATCTTGTGTGAGGGAACCGCAAGAGGCAAACGCCTTGGGACCAACCGAAAGCGCCAAACTTTTCTGTTCCGTTCCCCATCCTGAACGTTCGATCTGTCATCTAGCACCAAGTATTCCACGGCAGGACTCCTACGCGACTAACCTATATGCGCCTCCGTGGATCTAGGCCTTTGTTAGTTCGCCGATTCGGAGGTGGGGTGATCGCAAATAACTCGCCCAATACCCAACATAACCGTCACTTTTGGCGAAATCGACCCCCTGCGGCCACACGTACCCCGGAATTTTGGTGGGCTTGACTTCTTCGCTCTTTGCCATTCCCTTGATCAGTCCATCTTCGACGGAGGGTAGCCAGACGAAGCTTGTCTCCTGGAGCGATCTCTCGTCCGCCTCCTTCGTCTTGTCAGTCAATTCCAACATGATTCCGGTTACCTCGGTAATTCGCATCATCCTTCGCAACCCCATAACACACACAGTCTCACTCAAGGTCCACGTTTGTCGCGGCCGAGCAGAAGCCCGCCAGTACTTTATCACCCAGTATGGGACGAGAACGAGTATGCTGAGCGCTCTCTGCACGATATATAACCCCTTGAAGGGCTGACGGAAAAATAAAGGTTTGGTCATGGATACCAAAAGGGAGAGTTGAGTCGCTCAGGTAGGGGGGGAATAGCACTCAGAGGTGTGTAGGACAGCGTGTTATAACGCACTGCGAGCGTGCGATCATGCTCGGCCGTCAAGCTTGCGAGGCCTCTCGGCCAGTCACCCACGCCAAATTCAGATCACATGAGTTGAGGGCTTAGCCATTATTACATCCAAGTATACTTAAGATCTATTCTTGAACGATATCCTCCTTTCGCGGCTTCATGTCCTTGATTTCGCTTCCCTGTCCAAGCAAGTTCTTGGCTTCGTCGTCAACAACGACGCCTACGCGGGAATGAGTTCATGGTCGTGTGAAATTAGGAAGAAGCACCGACCAAGTCCTTCCTCCTTCACCAGCTCGAGCAAATGATCCAATTCCACGAAACCGTCCTTGTCTGCATCAAGTTTCTCAATTACTAGGTGTCCAATTTCCTCGTCCGGCTTGTGCTTGATGACCGCGAGTGCTTTCTCTAAATCTTCGACAGATATACGACCCTGCGAGTCGACGGAAATCATCTGGAGCGAGTTACCGACGCGTGAGTCGTAATCCTGCAATTGGGCGTCGATCTTGGTCAACATCGATCGGATCCTCTTGGTCAAAGCGCCGGAAGGTGACTTGGGGTCCTGAGCGAAGATGTCAAGCACTGAAGATGGTTTGAGTTCCGATTGTACCAACCTCATCAGCAGCTAGGTTCTCTTCCATGAGGGCCCGCAACTCATCACGTTCCTTGAGCACACTGGATTGGGCGGACACAACTGAAAGAGCCTCCGCCAGCTCCTTCAGTTGTTCCGTTGTCATACGAGCATCCTCTGGCTCTATCTTCTCCGGATGTAGCTGGTAATTATTCAGTATCTCGATCTCTCGTGAAGTTTCTGACCAACAAACCTCGGAATCTGGAAGGAGCGACTCGGCCAAACGAGCTTCCTCCTCCTTTTTAGCACGACGAGCATCCTCTTCTTTCTGCTCCTGCTCCTGCTCGTCCTCAATGAGCTCCTCCTGTTGCTGCAAGACCTCCAACTTCTGCTTGTACGAGGCATTGTCGGAATCAACTTCCAACTCGGCTTCGTTCAGCTAGGTGCGAGTGAGTCAGTCGCTTCTCGCAAGGCAAAAAAAGAAAGCATACCAAATTATCTGGCAAGCCACTAAGGACACTCTCCAAACTCCTAATCACTCCAGTTTTTCCATCTTCGTCACCGAGAGGTTTGCGATCGAAGTCAAATGCCCTTCCAAGAATCAAAAGCACCCCAGAAACCCTATTATGCAGGTGTAGATCGATCCACGTAGCAAACTCCTCTCTAAGGCGTGCAGGAGAGACACCGCTGACACGAATACCCCTAGCCTGGCAGGCCGCCTGAAGTTCTGACGTGGACAATTCATCTATACCCTCGCTGGCAATGAGCTGGTCGTCCCGACGGAGCTGGAGTAGTTGGGTGCGAATAGCTCCCCGAAGGAAATTGTCGGTACCGAACGCATTAACCCCCATATATCGGCACATTGACACAAGTTGGGGACGGGAAAGATTGTCCAGAGTTAGGTCGTCGTCGAATAAGCGAGCGACGCTGATAACATCTGCAGCTGAAGGCGATTCTCCAGTAGACCTTACTTTTCGGAAGAACTCCTTGAAGGCTTCGCTATCGACGATGTGTGCGTTTGCCTTCAAGCCCGACTCCCTGAGAGTTTCCTGCAGGAACTTGGCCATTTCTAGTCTAACACGAAGGAGTTTGCGTTCTTTTTCTTCCTAAAACCCACAAAAAAGTTCAGGATGGTACTGGGTCATGGGGTCACAGTCTGAACTCACGGCAGCGAACTTGTCCTCGAAAGTCGATGGCAACATGTTGGGGAACAGTTTGAGCGCGACAGGAAGCAACAGCTCCATGAATGGTACGATTACGAATACACCGAACGGAATGAGGCGCAAGATGTCCGTGGTTGTGCGTTTGAGTTGACGACGCTCACGCCTGGTCAATGATTCTCCATGGAGTAACTTCCACTGGAGCCTGGACGCGATCTTGACCTCCTTGGCAAGAAGCTTCGAGCCGTTCCAATAGTGAGATGCTTCGTGTTTTACCTTTGACCAAGCTCTGGAGAGAAGGGGAGGCCTAGGTTCTGATAGAGACGTAGACTTGGACGATGGGGAGTTTTCGACAGGCTTCGTGCTCTGGTTGCGGGCAGCGCGGAGTAACACGGGTGGTGGCAGACGAATTATACGGGTATAAGGTTGGGTGAGGATAGCAGACTGCCCACGGCGGAGAAGCCATAGAGACATGAAAGCGAGTGAGGGAGTGAAGCTATGACACAGTCGAGTATGTTCGTGTCGGCATCCCGAATGATCGCACCGTCACCCCCCGACGAGGGAGCCTACAAAAAAGCGAAAAAACTCTACGAAAAATCGCTCAGAAACAGACCGCCGGACCAGCTCGGCGCAGACCGGACACCGTTCAGAGCAGCAGAAAAGAGGTTCAAGGCCAGATTTCCACCCCCAGGCCTCTCCGATGTCCTCGATCTCGCTCTCCTGGATCCAACCCGGTCAGACGAGATCCTAAGCGGAGGCTGGAAGGGCAACCCAGCCGCTCTCTCGTACGAGCGCACTGACATCCAGCTCGGCGACGAGCTTCCCAAGCCTGCGTATCTATTCAACTCTCATCCAGGTTTTGTCTATCTCCCAAACTTGCTTCCTCACGAAAGACAAAGGGATCTCGTGCGATGGTCTCTCAAGGATCACGCAAGATACCCTAACGAAACCAATCTTGACACTCACTACGTTCTGCCTGAGGAAGGACTGTGGAACGCCCACTTGAGGTCAACAGACCCGAGCTCCAATGTCCCTCATATCCAACCAAAAGTCTCCGCGCCTGGCATCGATATGTCAGCCTACCTGGCCTCGGTAGCTGGTCCAAGGCAGCTGATCTCCAACACTGCAGCGTCCATGGATAACATCGGGAATTTGACTGCGAATGCTGCTACTCAGCCGCCCACAGCCCCTTCACCCGCGGCTACAGCGACATCACCCTCAAAGCTCCTCCCAAAACTACGATGGGCAAATATCGGGTGGTTCTACCATTGGGGAACAAAACAATACGACTTGACTCGAGGTAAAATCGATGTCGCGCCGGAAATCAAGTCCTTGTGCCAATCGATTGTGCGTGCAGTTGATTGGAAGCGTGTTTTTGGAGATCTGCATCTTGAAAACGACGTAGAGGATTGGGAGACATGGCCTGAGACCTACGGTACCGGCGTTTATTTCTGTTTCTAATGGCCCACGTTCATCGCCGCCTTGCAGAACCAGATGCCGGGATCGTAAATTTTTACCAGGAAAAGGTCTCTTGTTCAACATGAATGATCACCTTGGGAGCAAAACGCTGAGCCTTGCACCCAGGATACACTCATGGCTCATGTCGACCGGTCAGAAATTTGTGCTACCACCCCTCTGGTTTCCATATCGTGAGGATTCCTGGTCTGTTTTCCTCTTCATGTTACCCTCTAACCGCCACAGGATTGGAAGTGCCGCGATCTTCTTGCTCGGTGGGGCAACTCGGGACGCGGAACCCATCTCCATCCTACTTCGTTCTGGCGATGTTGTGATCATGTCTGGTCCTGAATGCAGGAGAGCTTATCACGGTCGGTAGATCCACCTTCCCTCGAGTCACTGTGCCCAAACTGAACAAATCCGAAGGCGTGCCGAGAATTTTGGAGGGTTCAACACCGCCGCACTTGGCTTCGTATGGGGATGAGGAAGATTGGGAACCCTATCGCCAATACACCGGGACAACGAGGATTAATCTTAATGTTCGGCAGGTGTTCCCCAGGAACTCGCAACCAGCCTGGTAATACTGTAGACCATGACTTGACCCAGTATTTGTATGCCGGAGTGATCTATCGGGTCTACAATTCTTACAATATGGACATCGTGAATGCGTTATAATGAGCAATCTCCATTGGCTGGTTCAGTCATTCAGCTGAGTCCGATCGCGTTGTGGCGCGTCTTCATGTTGACTAGCCGCCTCTCCGCCGTCTTCCCCTCGACCCGTTCGGCTCTGCCACAACACTGGAGGCAACGAGGACCACTATTGACCTGCTGGTTACAAACATCCAGCCAAGATGGGCCGGCAGTTACCGGGACAAACCGTACGTTGCGCCCAATCCCTAATTAGCGCGCTGACTAGACCAAGCCTGTAGGGGCGGAAACGTCATTGAAGAGGTTTTGGAAGACTGTGGATGTTGTGAGGGTCGGGGATGGGTTTGCGGTTACGTTGGACAACCGCACGCTGAAGACGCCCTCAGGAAATAAGCTCCACCTGCCTGGGAGCAAGCGAATTCTGGCAACACTGGTGGCTACGGAGTGGGAAAACCAGGACAAGATCCTGAAAACTCATGCATTACCCATGGTAAGTGCCCCAGCCTGTCGTGGATTCTTTCTTTCCCTCATAGCCTTCCGAGTTTTAGACGTCATTGGTTTCAAGGGCGATCGACGCGATGCACGACGAGTCCACCCGAGCCCAAGTCAGAGAGGCTTTGCTGAAATACCTAGACACAGACACCATCTGGTATGTTCCCGTCCGTGGTCCTACTTAACTCAAACCGACGTTTCTTGTCCTAAAGCTTCCATCAAGAGTACCCCGACGCATTGGTAGAACTCCAGAAGAAGCACTGGGACCCTATCCTTGCTTGGGTTCGAGAAACGTTCAAGATTGAAATTCTCACCTTTGATTCCGTCCTCTCGACACCACAACCAGCGGAAGCGTTCGCCAAATTAGACCAGGTAATATCTCAACTTGATCCCTGGCAAATGGCCGGTAAGATCACATCTTTGCCGTCTTCTCGAGCCTAGCTGACACGTCAAAAAGCGTTGGAGCGGGTAACCTACTCTTCCAAATCTCTCTTGATCGGTCTTGCATTGGTGCTCAGGAAAATCGCGGTGGAGGAAGCTGCCTTAGCGAGTACGGTCGAAGTCTCGAGTCAAATTCAACGGTGGGGAGAAGTGGAGGATTGTAAGCAGGATTTGCTCCCCTTTGGACTTGCTTAGCCATTTCTCATGTCTGTTTGCAGCCCACGATGTGGATCATCAAGATGTCCGCAGACAGCTCGCAAGTGCGGGTTGTCTGTTGGAGGGTTCACCATTCTCTTTATGATAAACCTCACGCGTAGTCGCTGGAATCACAGCCGTTCCACGCGCTATATTCATAGGTGTTGAGAGTTTTATATGATTCTAAAAACCCGACTATGCACCCCGCTCAATCATTTAATATACACGCTTGAACGGAGGTACAGGTTTGCACTCGTGCTCGTCCAACGTGGTGTCAATAACGCCACGGTACTTCAGCTCAACTTCCGGCGAATTCACGTCCTTCTGGAAGGACAGGGTGTGCTTCATCCACTTATCATCGTCACGCTACAGCCTATCAGTCGACGTGGATCAACGAAACTAAGAAGCGCTCACGTCTGGGAAATCTTCACGAGCATGAGCACCACGGGATTCTTTGCGAGCAGCCGCAGCAGTGATGGTCTGGACGGCGCACTGGAGGAGGTTGCGGAGTTCGAAGGTTTCGACAAGGTCCCTGATAATGGTCGATTAGTGAATGTTCTCTTTTACGATTGGATGCGACATACGAGTTCCAGATCATGCTTCTGTCCTTGATGCCAACCTGTTGGAAGGTATTGTAAATTTGTTTGAGGTTCTTCACACCCTCGTCTAGAGACTCTTGAGTCCTGAACACGGCAGCATCGGCTTGCATGGCCTTCTGCATCTTCAAGCGAATCTCCGAAGTATGGAGCGGGCCGTCAGAATTCCTGATCTCATCGAGGAACTCAATGCTCTCGATACCAGCCTCTTCGGGGATCTTTTTATGGGGTTTACCGGGTGTCAAGGTTTCCTTGATATGATTGGCGCAAGCACGACCAAAGACGACAATATCAAGGAGCGAGTTGGCTCCGAGACGGTTGGCTCCGTGAACGGATACGCATGCAGCCTCACCCGCGGCGTAGAGTCCAGGAACAACCTTGTCTTTGCCATCCTCGTCGATGGTCAAGACCTCACCTGTGTACTTGGTTGGAATACCACCCACTGAGATTATTAAGCAAGAGAACGACGAGAGGAAATAGCCGAACTCACTGTTATAGTGGACCGTAGGTACCACGGGAATCGGTTCCTTCGTTACATCAACACCAGCGAAGATCGCAGCGGTCTCGGATATACCAGGAAGACGCTCATGCAAAATCTCCGGGGGGAGATGGCTGAGTTGCAAGAGAATGTGATCCCTCTCGGGACCGACGCCACGGCCCTCGCGAATTTCGATAGTCATACTGCGAGACACGACATCACGAGAAGCCAAATCTTTGGCGGTGGGGGCATAACGTTCCATGAAACGCTCTCCTTCCGAATTCAAGAGGTAGCCTCCCTCACCACGCGAACCTGAACCGATATTCAAGGTGCGTCCGCGTCTTGGGATAAGTTGGGCTCACCTTCAGTTATGAGACACCCAGCTCCGTATATTCCAGTGGGGTGGAATTGCACGAACTCCAGATCCTGTAATGGCAAACCGGCACGGGCGACCATGGCGTTACCATCGCCAGAGCAGGTGTGTGCACTTGTGCAACTGAAGTAAGTGCGGCCGTAGCCTCCGGTGGCCAAGACGGTTTTGTGAGCACGGAAACGGTGGAGGGTGCCGTCCTCCATGTTCAGAGCAATGACACCAACACATTCACCGTCTTGCATGATGAGGTCGAGGGCAAAGTATTCGATGAAGAAGTTTGTGTTATGTCTGAGTGATTGTCCGTAGAGTGTGTGTAGAATTGCATGCCCCGTTCGGTCAGCAGCAGCAGCGCAACGGTAAGCCTGACCACCCTTCCCATACTTGAGTGACTGACCACCGAACGCCCGCTGGTAGATCTTGCCGTCGACGGTACGGGAAAACGGCACGCCAAAGTGCTCCAGCTGTATGTGTTTTACGAGCGATGTAGAGGAGCACACGACTCTGAAGACTGACCTCGATGACAGTGTCAGGGGCCTCACGACACATATAGTGAATAGCGTCTTGATCGCCAAGCCAGTCAGAACCTTTGACCTATATTCAAGGGTACTCGATAAACTCGCGAAGGAGGCGCAGGGAGTTATTGCTCACCGTGTCATACATATGCCATCTCCAATCATCCTCGGTCATGTTCTGGTGCGATGAAACATGTGTTAAATATTGTGACTGCGTTCACCGGGGAACTCACTCCAAGCGCAGCGTTGATTCCTCCCTGTGCGTCATTGAATCATCTAACACGGGTTGGTGGATACGCATAGCTCACCTGAGCGGCTACAGTATGGCTCCGTGTGGGAAACAATTTAGTGATACATGCAGTGTTGAAACCAGCTTCGGCCAGACCGAAGGCGGCGCGAAGGCCAGCACCTCCGGCACCGCTACGGAACGTGTCAGTTCAAGTATTCAGAGAAACGGATCAAGAGTTCAAAAGAACGCACACGACGATGGCATCGTACTCGTGTTCAATCAAGGGGTAGTTGCCGCTTTCCCAGGACTACATGGCTGGACATGAGCTGGGGTATCCTCTATGATGGACCGTGAGCAAGGGAATTGGCCAACCTTCACCGTCTGAGCCCTGACAGACCCCGTTCCGACGAAAAGACGGGAAGCGGCGGAACTGCTGAAGTTCCGCTTGACCGATTTCAAAGCACCTGGAAGAGTCTTTCTCAACATCCTGCGACACCCAGTTGGCAGCGGGGGTGTAACGAGAGGGAATCGGTGGCAAGTGGAGGAGGTTTGGGAAATTGGCGATCAAGTTGCGCTTCCGCTCCGGTCCGACCCCGTCCAGCGAATCATTAGTATCACACGTATAAAAAATACCAATGTCGTCCGACAATACTGGTAGATACTACAGAATATACGACAATCACAAGACACCCAAGGGATCCTGCTGAATCGGCGGTTTCGCCGACATCTCGGTCTGTGTCGGCCGAGAGGATGACGATGCGGAACGTTGCTGCGGCTTGGGAGGAATAAGTTCAACGGTTGATTGCGCGCCCTGTAGCTTGTCGTGAGCGTGGGTCCATGGCGTACGTGACAAAGCGGGGGATAAACCAATAGAAAGGTTGTTTAACGAAGGGCTAGAAGATGAATGTCCCAAACCCCGTCGGCGCTCAGGATTGGCATACTGCGGTGTCGCGATTCTCTGCGCTTCAAGCCCGGTGGTGGACGAGCTGCTAGACAAAGGGGGGTATCCCTGGGCGGTTGCTGGTATGCTTTCATTGTTATCTGCTCGCGACGCGAGCGCCTTTCCGTCGAATAGTCTGGTGTCGTCTACGACTGAGATAGACCCCTTGAGGACGTCTCTGGCATAAGTCAAAGACTCGAGGGCCCGTCGTTTCCTGATGCCCACCGATTCACTCTCGCCTTCCTGAGAAAGGGCCCCTAGGATCCACTCAAGCGAATCTCCAATTTTTTGCTGTAACTTCTTCAACTCGGCCACCTCCCTCTCGACCTCAAACCGCGAACGAGTCTCCCAAGGCGCATGCTGTTCTGAGGGCTTTCCGTCGAGCAATTGGAATGAAGTTGGCTGGTACTGTGGTGCATTGAACGATGCCGACAGGTCCGGTAAGCTACGCTGCAAGCGGCCGTCGAATCAGGCTAACTCAACACCTGGTACATTTGATCATTACCTTGAGCTCTGAGACGGCGTTCATGACCGTACGATTGATCCCCAAACTTTCACCCCGATCCATGATGTTCCTCGCGATATCGGGGAGTCCCAATGAACCAGAAGACCCGTATCGAACGTGTACTGGTCGCTGTAGCACCCGTAAAGGACCATCGTTTATCCCGGACGTCCGTCGTTGCTCAGCCCTACGTTTAGTGGGGGGCGGGGGTGACTCGGGAACCTCAGAAGAGATGTTCAATAAGTTGCGGTTCTCGTAAACAACGGAGGCGCCGGTTGCAATGGTCGGCGCGATTTGCAACGACAAAGCCTGTCGCAAGAGGAGTGTAATGTGGTGGGGGACAAACGATTGTTCCTTTGTAGTCGAGCTGGCGGTGTGGTGGATGGGAGGGGGAGGGTAGCGGAGAAGGCAAGTGAGCTGAGTGGTGTAGTCGGAAGGGATGACTGGAAATCCATCAGATGTAGATCTAATACAGAAGTGAAGAGACAAACGTTGATTTCTGATGCGTATTAACATGGCAACGCAAACCCACTCCGCAAGCTCCAAGGTGGGATCGCAGGCAAAAAGGCCGTCCCACAGGAGGAGCGCATCAGGAATTCCAAACTCCCGTGTGAAGAGAAGGCGCAGCCAACGACTACGGACATTGAATAATGAGATGAAAGGCACGATGAACGTACTCACATCCCATATATTTGAGCCTCTACGCCAGATGCTTGTAGGTGCTTCCATAAGTCAGGGTCAACGCTTTTCAAATAGGTAGACTGTATGCGGTTGCAAGCCTCGACTATTGGCACCACATGAGGCTGGATCTCGACTGGTCCTGGGATGGGAGATGATGGCCCTTTCTGCAAGTGTGCTGGGGGTTCCCTCCATTCGTACCAGCGGCTAAGACTACGCATGACTCCAAGGAAGAGAGTGTACGCGTCCGCAGTGACCCATGCTCGCGACAAAAGGTCTCCCAGTTCTCGATTTTTCAGACGCGCCCCTTGTTCTGCAGCGATGGAATCAAAGTCGCACGCGTAGTAAAGAAGCGCCAACAACTCATGCATTCCCTGGCGATACCCAAGGATGGGGTTCTGGAGAGAGTAGATGAAGAGGATATTCGTGAGGTCCGACTGAACTTCGGGGTCTCGGAAATACCCAACATCTGGAAACCTGAGATGGTTGAGGTAAAAGAACTAGAGATAAATCGCGGACGTACGTGCGTTCGACATCTTGCAGAATGATTTTCCGAAGGTCGACAGAAGCAAACCAGGCAGTCCACGGATTCTTTGAGTATCATGACCCGGTTGGCATGGGAATTCAACATTCAAAACCAATCGATGGCTGACATACCTCCGTGTCCAGGCTCAGGGGATTATTTTTATCTAGGTTCTTCACGGGGGTCTGGTTGGGCCTCGGAGGCGACTCTACACCAGGGATGGTGAGACCTTCGTGGTAGCTTCCGTCTGGCGCCTGCATCTTGTCCAAGAGCGCATCGGCGTATACCTTGCGCGACTGTTGCCAAAATTTGGGGGACAATGTAGGGGCATCTTGTGCAGGTGGCTTCAAAGGCTCTCTTTCGCACAGAAGGAGCTTTCCTCGAAATCGGATGAGTGAATAATGCGCCAGATGAAGGGGCCCGACACACCCTCCATATCATGCTCCGGCCCACGACTCCAATGGGGTCATCGGATGGTTTGAGTAGCCTGCCACCCACAGCCGCGTCCTTCAACTTGGTCAAGGTCAAGGTCGATTTGAAGAGCCGTGTATAGACATCACTGGATCACAACATCAGACATAACCACTGGGGGAATCGAGCGATGGAGGAACGAACTCTATTTCGTCGACCGATGGCCGAACAAACCTGTCTATCATACAGAACTTGGATAGACAAGAAAGCAAGAAAGAGTATCGAACGGTACGGAAGTTCGGAGGTTGCGGGGAGCACCAAGGAGGGCATCGATCAACGACACGTGCGAGTACGTACATTACCACCACATGGAGACCGAAAAGCTCACATCCTCGCTCCGAAACGCGTGCCACCAACCAGAAGGAAAGAAAAGGAGATCTCCGGGCTCGAGAGTTGCCGTCATAGCTTCTGGTACAACCTCTTTCCAAAACCGGGGAAACTCATCCAATGGACTCGCGGCGAAGACATCCACTTGGGAGGTGTTGGACAATTGTGCAACATCCTTGTTCATTGAGGGGTTGCGTCGGGAAATGACATATAGAGCGGAAGTTACCCAAGGTGGCGCAAGCCACACGGTCTTACGACCGACGACTTGAACTTGATGCTCGGGGTCAGATTGTGGACAGGACGAGGGTGGTCAAACAAACCATAACAGTTGTTGTACGGATCCTTTGGGATGTTGCGCTTACTTGAGTTGGAGTTGCAATCGACAATGTGAGACCCACTTGCCACATGTGCCGGGGATATCGTCCCTTTCGGCCCCAGCCAAGCGTTGAGGACAAGCTGTTCGTCGTTCGTCGGGGGTTTATAGTCCGGGAAGGAATCTGAAGAGTTAGGAGATGAATACACGTAGTCGGGGACGATCACGTCCTCTCGCATGTTTGGGAACTGAAGGAAAAGACTGTGTTGCGCGAGATACAGAACCTCATTGGATGGTTGGTTGAGTGACGTCACAAAGTCATCCCATCCCATGATTTTCTGGGACCAATCATTGTTCCGATAGTCGCTTCCGACTTCGACGGGAACCACGCGTCCGGGGCCAGCCACTGTTCGTAGGTAATGTGTGGAATGCCACGGGTGTTGGTTCAGTGCTGGCCAGTGATTCGCGTGACCGGGGATGATAAACGGACGCGAAGCGAACGAGCGCTGGAAGGAGGCCAGAGAAGGTGGTGCGTCGAATCGTGGAACTGGCTGCTGAGCGGCAAGGACGGGGGTAGGGGTTGATGTGGATGTGGTTGATAGCAACACGTCAGGGATGGGTGACGGTTGTAGTAACGACATGTGTTCCGACTGAATGCACTGGATCAGGTCGAGGATCAAGTCGTGGCGACCAGGACCTGCAGCGCCGGCGACGATGATGGCCATGTCGAGGAACCCTATCGCCTGCGCAACAAGTGAAGGGTCTGGGGTTGGGGTGGACGTGTCATAGAGGGATCTGAGAATGCAGGCGTCGGTATAGAGTCTGCGGGAGTGATAGACATTGTCGACAGCCGTGAGGTTGTTGTGACAATCTCGGATAAATGTGTCAAAACTGGCAGCTTGTTCTTGGGAGAGTGCGAGGGCGGCGTTGCGAAAGTCTTGGAGGGCTGGGGATGAGGGTGAGAGAGCGAGAGAGAAAGGAGGGAAAAGAAAAGACGTCCACTGGTATCGTCCGCCTGGAGAGAGCGGATGAGTTGGTGCAGCATCCGAAGAAAAGGAGTGACGGAGCGTGACTCGTGATCGTGATCGACCACGCGAGACGATTAAAGATAAAAAGGTCAGACCCCAACTAGCCCCCGTGAGAAAATTCCCCCTCCTCTCTGCCGCCGTAAGAAAATCATCGGTCGGTTCGGGCCGGTTTCCCCCGATGACCTCAAGGTGATCCCGCATCAGTTCCTCTCGGCTGCCAATCCTCACCCCCCTCCGCCAGATTAGACCGGCTCCTGCTCCTCCTCGACACCGGCTCTTCCCCCTCCGTCAGGTCCACCGCCGCCAAACAATTGGCCCAGCTCGCAGTAAAGAGTGTCATCACAGACATCGCCTTCGTTGAGGAAGACATAAAAACTGTCAGGCAGAATGTCGCGTTCAAAGACGAACAGACCTGGTCAGAACTCTTGGCCGTCCTCGCTCGCGTGCGTCTTTCTTCCTCTTTCCGTCCTCTTCTCTCCAACCCACCTTCATCTAGATCCTCCCCTATCTTCATTCCAAATCTCATGACACTCGGTCCGCTGCGACCAACGCCCTGTCCCAAGTTTTCTCTTCCCTCCCCGTATGGGAGCCGTCTGGCTGTCCCGATGTCCATATGAAGTCTGCGGGCGAGTCTCCAGCCATACCAGAGTTCCCAAACTTTTCTGTCAAGGAGTTAATGGAACGTGGCACTCGTCTCCTCGCTTCCTCTGGCAAGGAGTTTGTTAAACCCTCTACCATTCTTGCCAACCCTTCCGAAGTGAAGAAGGCTCGAAAGGAAGCAATGGGTCGTCTTGGTCTCGACTTTCTTGATGGCTTGGGTGGTGACGAAATGGACTGGGAAAAAGAACTTGCCCCAGAGGCCGAACCAGAAGCCGATGCTGAGAATCCCGTCAAGACCGAGGAGGATACAACCCTTTCACCCCCTGCAGTCACACCAACGGATCGTTCCAGCTCGTCGACTCCCATACCCTCTGTCCCCGTTTCAGAACTCTCAGAAGAAGATCTGAGTGGCCTCTCTGCCCGAGAAAGAAATCGTCTGAAGCGAAAGCGAAAAGCAGGAAATGCCGCGTTCGTCTCCGCTCCCCCTCAACAAGCTTCAGGGTCTAAATACACTGCCCAGCCCACCTGTCAACCGAATAAGTGAGTATTTAGTCACCGACATCCTGGGTCCCTCCTGACCACCCCCCAATTTCTCAGAGCTAGACTGGTCTCCAAGGACGATCGTCCTCCCACAAAGATTGAGGATTCTTCAATGAATGGTGTGTCAAACGGTGTATCCCCAGACAAGGTAGTGGTCGACCCTTCCAAGGGAGGCGCCGTAAACCCCAAAAGCGACAAACAATCCAAGGCTCTCGAAGTGCGACCTGGCACCTGGATTTGGGATGGTATTGCAAACGTACTCGAAGTTGATTTGTTTAGTCAAGCCTGGGAGGTCAGACACGGGGCCGCCATGTGTTTACGAGAACTCCTCAAACTCCAGGGTAAGTGTGGGGGCATGAAAGGTAAGTTTCTCCCTTCTATTATCTCTACTGCCCCTCATCTCGCTCCAGATGGTCAGACAGCCGAAGAGAACGACATTACACACGAGAAGTGGTGCAACCATCTGGCTGCAAAGCTGTTATGCGTGTCTGTACTTGATCGTTTTGGTGATTTTGTTTCTGACCAGGTGATTCAGACTCTTTGGCACGCCACGAACACAGTCCTGATGCTTTGATAGGTAGTTGCACCTGTTCGCGAGACCGTGTCGCAAACGTTGGCCTCTTTGCTGCTCCACATGCCGCGGCGTTCGGTCCTGCATGTACATTCTATCCTTCTGCAAATGATTCGGCAGGATTTTTTTCTTGCTCCTCCTCCCCGAGCTCTCCCTGGCATAACTAGGAGCGACGGAATTCTGCGCGAGAGGACTCACGTGTGGGAGGTTCGACATGCTGGCCTTCTCGGTATAAAGTACGAGGTTGCCGTCAGAAGTGACCTCGTTCAGGTGAACGACACTAGAGAAGATTCAGAGCCGTGTAATAGGGCGATTTTGAGGGATGTCGTGGATGCGACCGTGCTAGGGTGCGCCCCTTCCGTCATACTCCCCCGTTTGGTATAAAACGTCCGCGTTGACATATTCCATAGACTCGGTGACAGAGATGACGACGTGCGTTCGGTTGCCGCATCCTGTTTGCTACCAGTTGCTGGCCACCTCGTAGCCCAACTACCTGAGGAGCTCAGTCGGGTGTTGGCCGTGCTTTGGAACTGTTTGCGGGATATGCGCGACGATCTGAGTTCTAGCGTCGGCGCGGTCATGGAGTTGTTGGGTAGGGGAAAGCTTTTTGACATCACTGCGCCATTTACCAAATCCATACAGGAAAATTGGTCAAGTACGACGAGGTCATCGCAATTCTTGGCAATCAAGCTGAATCGTGCGTGTTGACATCATGTAATCTTGACTTTCCGCTGATTTCCCCTCAGTCAGCCTTTATCCGCCCTCTCACCTACCCTATTCCCTTTCTTCCGTCACACTATCGGTGGCGTGAGGCTGGCAGTCGTCAATACTCTTCACTCCTTTATGACTGTCCCTACATTGTCAAGGGAATGGGTGACGGAGAGATTCTTGCGATTATTGTTCCAAAACCTTGTGGTCGAAGAGCGTTCCGATGTCCGAGACGCAACGTTGGCAACATGGAATACGGCCTTAGAGACTCTCAGCTCAAATTACGGCTTCTTGGAGAACCTTGTTACCCAACAAGTACTCTTGGAGTGGTACGCTGTACTTATGACGCCCCTGGGTGTTCCCATAGACACCTCGACATTCTATCACGCTTCATCTGCCGTGGATACAGGTCCTGCGGCGGAGAGACACCCAATTGACAAGAATATGTTGACCCAGGATATGGGATTAGTCCCTATTGAAGTCGTTTGGAAAGCCAGGCTCGCATCCGCAGTCGCACTCGCTAGGATAACGGCGTTGTGGCCGGTCAAGGTATGCATTTCACTGTTCCTATAACTTGTCCGCTTACTTTTCAAAGGGGGCTCCGTTCGATGACATGTTCCGCCCTATTCTCAAGCACTACATCAATTCGACAAGTATGCTTCAGAAGTTCCTCGCAGCGATTATCGCTGAGGAATGGGCGCGAATGTACGACGAGATAGCGTCGCCAGACGCTCCGCTGCTGATCAAGGTGTCCCCCCTCGCCGACGAACTCAGTGCCGCAGCCCTTGTGTGGCTTCAAGAAGATCCCCCGGCAGCGTATCACGAGATGGCATTTTCTCTTGCGCGGATCCATGGAGAGTGTTACAACCTCTTGCAGTCGTTCTCTACGGATTGCAAACTACCGTTTACCGCCATACCCTCTTTGGGATCTGAGATTGATATCACTGGAGAGAGGGAAGGGTGCTTCACAATCGAGGTTGGCAAGAAAGCGGTTGGACCGATGTTTGATGGGCTGAAGGAGATGTTGGGTCGCACGAAGAAGCGAGAGTTGGGCATCATCAGTGACAAGAAGCTGAAAGTTGCCTCGAGCATCGATCACTATCTAGAGGTCAAAGTTCAGCATGACATCCGGGTTTCAGCTGCGTGCGCTGCTGCATTTGTCGCTTTCAAAAGCACTCCTGACAAGGTCAGCCCCATCGTAAAAGGCATTATGAACAGCATCAAGGTCAGTGACACGATATCACGTAAGTACATTGGAGCTAACTACGGAGCAGAACGAGGAAAACGTCGATTTGCAGACCCGGTCAGCGGTTGCAGTTGGATCCTTCGTCAAATTCTGCATCGATCACAACCTCATGCAACCACCGGATAAGATTGTCAAGAACTTGTGCACCTTCTTGTGTCAGGATATCGAGCAGACTCCCACTTTCTCCTATACGACCACAATCTTGGACGGCATCCTTTCATTTCAAGGATCCAAAGCCGCTGCCACGCTAACGGAGAGCGCGAAAAAAGATAGGGCTCCAATTCTTGACGGCAATGACGCGACAAAATCACGTATCACGCGCCGCGGATCTGTACTCGCGTTTTTCGAACTCTCGAACAGATTTGGATCTCATCTACTCGACGTTGTACCCAAAATGTGGAACTCGATGGCCGGTGGCCTCACCTCCGCTTGTCAACCTGGTACGTTAGGTGCGAAGATGATCACAAACGAATATTAATCCTATTCTCTAGCCAAAATCGTAGACGTAGACAACCTCATCGCC
Organism: Thelephora aurantiotincta; assembly: GCA_003316405.1. Taxonomy (NCBI): domain Eukaryota; kingdom Fungi; phylum Basidiomycota; class Agaricomycetes; order Thelephorales; family Thelephoraceae; genus Thelephora; species Thelephora aurantiotincta. The sequence continues at coordinate 44,285 of QFEV01000488.1, forward strand.
ACATCTCTCGGCCAAGATGTCATTGATTCCCTCAGCGTGCTAGAGGCTGTGGTGCCCACTCTTCATGAAGAGCTCAGGCACAAACTGTCCGAACTCTTCCCCATGCTCAACCTCGCGCTTAGGAGCAGGTATGCAATAATTCGTCAATCAGTAGCAAGATGTTTCTCTACTATTTGCGAGATCATGACGATGGATGCCATGCTTGTTGTCGTTGAGAGCATCATTCCATTCATCGGCGATTCATCCAACCTTCACAACCGACAAGGAGCGACCGAGTTGATCTATCGTATGATGTTTGATTCATTCCTTCCTTTGTTACAGTCTCATGAATGATTCCTAGATATCGTTCAAAAGTTGGACGTAAAAGCCTTACCATACGTCATCTTCTTGATCGTACCAATCTTGGGAAGGATGAGTGACCCTGATGATGATATTCGGTCAACGGCCACCAATACCTTTGCTTCTCTGGTCAAGATGGTTCCTCTCGAGGTAAGTGATGGTTGCGGCTATCCATAGCATCCAGCCAACATCGTCCAGGCCGGTCTACCAGACCCTCCCGGCTTCTCTCAAGAGCTCCTTCGAAGGCGGGACGAGGAACGTCAGTTCTTGGCGCAGCTTTTGGACGGCAGCAAGGTCGAACAGTATGTACTTCCGGTAAAGATCAAGGCCGAACTGCGGAAGTATCAACAAGAAGGAATCAGCTGGCTCGCTTTCCTGGCAAAGTATCAACTTCACGGTATTCTCTGCGACGGTTAGTTTATCTCCTCACCACGAACGATCGCCTAATTCCCACCCCAATCACAGACATGGGGCTCGGGAAGACCTTACAGTCAATCTGCATCCTGGCCAGCAAACATTTCGAACGTGCCAAGAAGTACGAGGAAACCAAATCCCCTGACTCCGTCCACCTCCCATCGTTGATCGTTTGTCCACCCACTCTAACTGGTCACTGGTATTACGAGATCCTCAAGTATGCCGAGAATCTGCGCCCCATCATGTATACCGGTAACTCCCGCGACCGGAGCCGTCTGTTACCCAAATTATCCAAGTATGATGTCGTGGTGACCTCTTATGAAGTGGTCCGCAACGACATCAACAATCTGCAAGCCATCAAGTGGCACTATTGCGTTCTCGACGAGGGTCATATCATCAAGAACGCGAAGACCAAGCTTACTAAAGCCGTGAAATGTATCCAGGCTCACCATCGGCTGATCCTCTCGGGGACACCAATTCAGAACAATGTGTTGGAGCTGTGGAGTCTCTTTGACTTCTTGATGCCAGGGTTCTTAGGCACAGAGACCTCCTTCAACGAGCGCTTCAGCAAACCAATCCTTTCGAACAGAGATGGAAAATCCAAGAGTGGTGAAGCGGGTGAGCTTTCGTTGAGTTGATGATCTATTGATGGTTTCGCCTAACGCAATGCCATAGCCGCCCTTGCTCTTGAAGCGCTACACAAGCAGGTTCTTCCCTTCTTACTGCGTCGACTCAAGGAAGACGTCCTCCACGACCTGCCTCCAAAGATCATCCAGGACTATTATTGCGAGCTCTCCGAGGTCCAGAAATATCTCTACGACAATTTTTCGAAGAATCAAGAGAGACAAGCGGAGGAGGCCGTTAAGTCGGAGAACAAGGAGAAACAACAACACGTCTTCCAGTCACTGCAGTACCTTCGCAAGTTATGCAATCATCCTGCCTTGGTGCTTAAGGAAGACGGCCATGCTGTCCAGGAGGCCTTGTTGAAGGCGGGACAAAATAAGACGGATCAACTGAATGACATTCATCACGCACCGAAGTTACTGGCACTGAAGTAAGTTTTTTCGTTACGGGTAGTTTTGCAGTTACCTCATGGCTTATTCTCTCAGACAACTCCTTCACGACTGCGGTATTGGGCTGAGGTCCAGCGTCGCGGCGGAGACGGGAAAGAGCGAACTCATGGATACGGAGGAGCCTACCGGCGGGGGGTTTTCCCAACATCGTTGTCTCATCTTCTGTCAGATGAAGCAGATGCTGGACATCATTGAACGCGACCTGTTCAAGCAGCATATGCCCTCCGTGACCTACATGCGACTAGATGGCGGGACTGAGGCCAACAAAAGACACGCCATCGTGCAAACATTCAATTCTGATCCTAGCATCGACTGTCTGTTGCTCACGACTCACGTCGGTGGTCTTGGGTTGACACTTACGGGGGCCGATACCGTAATATTCGTGGAACACGACTGGAATCCTATGAAGGATGTACAGGCGATGGACAGGGCTCACCGGATCGGACAAAAGAAGGTTGTCAACGTCTACAGGTTAATCACGAAGGGGACGCTGGAGGAGAAGATCATGGGGTACGTGCAGTTGTCCTCGCTCACACCATCCACGACTGATCCACCGGGCTGCAGAATGCAACGGTTCAAATTAAACATTGCGAATTCTGTCGTTACCCAGCAGAACGCCGGACTGTCATCCATGGATACTGGTTTCGTTCTGGATTTGTTCAAGCGAACCACGGGCGAAGAGGAAGCTCGGGAAGTTGGAAGGCAGAGGGGAAGGAAGGAAAGCGCGGGGCCGCTCAATTCAAAGAAGGTTTTACAAGGCATTGGGGACTTGCACCCGGAAGATGAATACCAGGGTTTGGACCTTGCTCACTTCATGGAGTCTTTGGGCAGCGGAGAGCTTTAGAACAGAAAGCGCGGTGAGGTGCATGGGGTATTTGTGGGTGGGAGAGTGAACCGCGTAGTAGAGCGATTTCGAAAATCTTTTCTTACCGTCACTCGTATTGTCGTAGCATCTGCGGACTGTACCATACTTAGGTCTTATAGTGCTCAATAATCACATGTATCGTTACAACACCTCGCCAGGTGAGCATGGGTTGACGGAGTGGCCATGGCCAGTCACCGAAACGAAAACGAGCCATGACTACGATCAACTGCCACACCGCGCGAACGGTGAAGCACTACTGGACGGAGATATGGACACAGAGTAACACCGTTTATCACCGTGTAAATCCTCCGATGATAGGAACGAACCTCAAAACTGACCAAGAGGCTGATGGTTTGGTGAGTTGCTATGTCCGTGTGAGGGTCTGCTGGCTCTTACTCACGTCGGCGTCGCTCAGGAAGGAGTTCTGATCCCGCTTATGCGGCCGGGGTTCTTAAAATGACCGGAGAATACACTCATACACCACACTGACTTCTTCGGTGACGGAGACCGTCGTAAGCGGACGGCATTGACACCCGAGTTCGACCAGATGGCAGCACTCTTTTTATAACAAGCGTTCCGCTGGCTCCAGACCCGACGGTGAACTCCGTCGAAGGAACAGTAAACCTTTGACGGACAGAAGGAAATTTTTGCGCCCGTATCTTCACCCAACACAGCGCCTTGATTGTGCGCAGAGTCTGTGTGATCGAGAAAAAGTAGGTGATTACTTCCAGGGTCGCGATCCGATCCGGTGGATGTTGTCCACAACCTTCCACAGGCCCCGACACGGACAATGCTCAATGTGATCAGTGGACAGTCGAGACTCCTCCGTCGGTCATGAAAACCATGGTGGTGGGGGTGTCTTCCCATCAAATCCATGTTACATACAGTGCAACGTTCCAGGTGCAGAGACTAAAATCGAGGCCCCTAAAGCGACCTTTTCTGTCACCTCCCCACCATCTTCCCAGGCAAATCCCCAAACCAGCCAACCGAATGTGTCGAGACCCCCCAAAAAAGCTAGTTTGCCTTGGTGATCTTGTTGACCCACTCAAGGGTCGTCCTGTTAAATTCCTCCGGTCTATCGAAGAAGGGAGCGTGTCCACAATGACCCCACATGTGGAACTCGACGTTCTTGAAATGACTGCGCATGAAGTTCTCCAATCTGTCACCGAGGACGTGTTTATCCATGGTCCCGTGAAGGACTAGGAACGGGAGCCTGTCCTTTGCGGCGAGGAGAGCACTCTCGTCTTGTCCCCGAGGCAGAGCGAGAACACGGACCTGAGGCTGTTGTCCCGAGACGCCTCCCATCCAGGCATACTTGGTTAGTTGAGGCATATCGTTAGGATATGCAACACAGGACTCGACGAAAGCCTTGACGGTCTCACCCCACGAGTTGAGGTCGTTCGCGAGGAGGCGAGGGATGAACTCGATAATCCAGGGGTTGGCCACCTCCCCGTGCATGTTCCTCCAGGGGAATCCCCCCGCGATCACGACGCCGGAGATGGCATCGGGACCAAGATAACTCAAAATGTCAGCGGGGATGATAGCTATTCGGTGTGGCTTCAGACACCGAGGTCAGATGACGGGATAAAATCGCACGTACCCCCAATGCTCCTGTGTAAAGGCCGAGTTAGAACCGCCATCAAAAGGAGTTTGATTCGTCGGAATCAAACGCACCATCCGCAGACAAAAGGTTTTGTGAGGCGATATTCGTCAACAACAGCTTTGAAGTCGTCGGCGTATCTCTCTGAGAGATAATCGTCAGCCTTGAGAGGCTGACCACTCTGACCCTGTCCACGAGGGTCATAACGGACCTAGTGAAAGGAGGTCGTCGCGTCGTCAATGACCAGCGGATGAACCCTGTGACAAGAACTTACAAGGTAAAGGTTCTCGAGGAGTTTGGGGTCGTCAAACTGCTTCTCAAATGCGAGAGCAGTGCAAGAGAAACCGGGGATAAAGACTAGGGACGGTTTGGCGGGATTGCCGGCAGCATGGGTCCAGATCTGAGTACCGTCCTTGGACTGCACAAACTTGCCGAGAGAAGGCATGATATGGAAATTCAAGTATCGAGGGGAAAGTAGAAGAGATCCGTGGGGTCGTGCTCTTTGACGGATGGGATCTTATAGGGTGCTCAGGTCAGGAGAACCTTTCTGTCCCTCGTGGCGATTCCTTCTCGTAGCAGGTGATAATCGATAATCCTTGAGTCCCCCTTGTGGTGGGGGAGGTGACTCGACATAAATCTACCCACCCGGCCGCTATCTCGGTGACCCATTGCAATAATCGGACAGTATGGAAACGCTGACACGAGAGGGAAACCACCTCCTGTGCATTTGAGACGAGAGCGATGCGTTTCGAGAAAGACACGATCGACCGCAGCTGAAATATCACTGGAGTCCGGGGCATATGGCTGGAAGGAGAGAAAATAGGGACGGTGGCAGCGGTAGAAATATAAGAGATTCACGTGAAGACAGCCTCTGATGGTCCCTGTGGGATCGCGAACCTTATGTCAAGAGGGCGTAGCGAGATGTGAACTTTCTTTGACCAGTGGCCTTTTGTCTTACGTGGGGGGATTACAGGAATCTTCCCTCTTGGGTCACCCCATCGACGCTGTGACGGTTGCCGTCCAAACAGCAAGTGAGGTCTTGTGGACGGCGATTCGCACACCGTTAGAACGGTACCGGCAGCCCAGGGACTGATGCAGATCAGCAAATCCAGAAGCGAAATGACGGAAGGATTCTCGCTTCGCGACCACAGTGATTGGTTACCGGTCACCGACTGACCTCGAGGGAGCGGGTTCTTCCACCTCAGTCTCCTCGTCAGATCCGTAGACCGGGATCATCAGAACGTGATCGATTGATCGATGATCCTCTCACCATCGAAGTACCTGCCAGATGGTGTCCTCTGGTACGGGACACTGGCGCACCAGTGCACCAGCAATCACTATTCCTTCGCAACAACTGATCCTCGCAACCCTTGGACAATCTCTGACACGTTCTCTCCTTATATCCACATCTGTCAAACGGAATGTTCCAAAACCTCTTCCCCGCTAGGTTACTTTTTCCACGTCTCGTCCCCTGATTATGCGGCCAATTTCTGGTCTTGCTTGTCTGCAACCACACAAAAGGCCAAAATATACGTGTCTTTGTACACTTATAGCCCTCTCAGAAGCCGAAAGGATAACACCCGGAAGCATTTGCAGGCCAATCCTGTCACTGTCAAAATCAATGGCAACTAACTGTCCCACACCGTATCACACGTGGGGTCTTTCTCGAATTGAAACACACATTCTCATCAGTCCTCACCCCGCTTACTGTTGGGAAGCATCTTGACGGTGACAGGATTGCTGCGAGTATAAATGCCACGCCACTCCCCCGGAAAGCCCCCCCCCCATCCCACCCGTCCAT
>QFEV01000499.1:0-19792 GCA_003316405.1 Thelephora aurantiotincta
CTTAGACAACTGGACGGAAAGCCAAGCGACGATCACTAATCAAAGGGAGTCATGAGTTCAAGGATCGGCCAAGGAAATACTAACGTACAATCGATCATCCTTTGTAAAAACGCGTTCGCAGCTCCCTCGATTCGACTGACCGTCTGGTTGTTGAACACAACCATGTCTCTCCTTACAGTGACAGAGGTGCTAGCCAACGGAAAAATTGCATCCGTCACGTACTTTTGCCAGAGATGGCAGATCAGGTCTACTGAGCGTAGGACCTGTAAAGGCTGTAGTGAAGGTTGGGTCTTTTGGTCAGCGTTCGCGAGCGCAGTTGTGGACCTAGGAACAGGATGAATCGCCCTCCAAAGGAGAGGAACATGGATAACATACGTTTCCAGGGCTACTTCGACATACGAGGTCCCAATGGCCTCCGCAAGCACTTTCAACAAAGTGAATGTGTGTTTTGGCCTAGCAACCTCACGATATCAGTCATGGGAACCGAATGCAAAGGACACCACTTACACGTCGTGGGGGGCCGTTAACTCAACAGACCTCCCGATCGCCTCTGCATGCCATTTCAACATCTTCTCCGCTGTGTTCAATGTCAGCTGCCCGTCTTCCTCCCTCACCGGTTCTTCGTTGGGGTTGTCCAGTCTTTTGTCCGCGGTGATGCCTCCGAGCCGCATGAACGCTGCCGCTGCTTGGGCAGAAGTCGTGAGGGAGCCAGAGCTGGACGTCTGGGTAGCCGCAGCACCGAGACGGTTGACAACTCCGCTAAGCATTGACGATTTCGCTTTTTGTGAGCGTTCCTTAGAGAATGCGTCAGCATCGACTCGGGAGACAATGGGAAACTGAATGCACGTGGTATCGAGTAAAGGTACCCAAATGTCCGGCGTACAAGTCGCCCAAGCTTTTACTCTCTTTCTCAATGTACCTTTGGCCTTCTGTGTACGGCACAAACAGCTCTTCCAACGCGGTCTCCAACAAATTCGTGATTGATGAAGATAATGCGGAGGAATGACCAACTACTGGCAGGGAGACATTGAAGGTCTTGTTAATATCGGAATCTGTAGGTGACCGTGGTATGATGGTGGGGAGTTCGTAAGCCTTCAGATCCTCAACAAGCGTCGAGGTCTGGTGGTGGACGAGTTGTAGAATTCGGAGGAAAGCAAGGTCGGATGAAGATGAGGTGCGATTTAGGAGTTGTTCGAGATGCTGTTGTATCTGTGAGCGATCCTACATCAGTGGGAAAACAGACCAAACAATCTTGACTGAGCTACCGATTGGGCGAACACTCGCTGTAGGAATACTTGCATTACGAGAGCAGGGCTTGGGAATACAGCCTGAACGATTTGAGCTTCTTGCCCAACAGTTGTACGTATTTCCGCGAAGAGGTCGGAGAGGCCAGATTCGCTCTTAGGTGCTGGAGCATCCGGATTAGGTAACGCAGCCCATCTAGGCGGGAACTGTAAGCGTGTGAACGAGCAGTGGCGGAGGCACACAAACATAGGGTCGTCGTTGTCGAAACCGCGATGTTGCACTCTACTGATGAAGAAGTCGTGTTGGTTCACGTATACCTGGACGCAGGACGCTCCCCCGTTGAAATCCTGAAGCGTTTGCGCACAGTGCTATAGGATAGAGGAGATGGTGAAGATAGAATGGAAGAGGAGGGGGAGGACTACCCGTACGTGCATCATTTTTGGGTCACCTTTGCGATAGGCACGATCGAACAAGTTCAAAATCTCCTTTTCAAAAGTTTCACAATATTTGTCAATTGCCTCTCGAGTCTAAACGCGCCGGTTGTTAATGGTCATTTATCCGATGATTGGTCGAGTTACCTTCTCAGCGTAAAGAAGATCAACCTCCTTTGCGACGATCACAAGCCGTCGCAGGATGACAGCCACCTGACGACGTCCCTCCTTTCCTTCTTTCTTTAAGGAATCAAGTCTTGAAATCTCGTCCCGCGAGAACTGATTGTAGTAGTCTATGAGATCGTACGTGGCCTTCGCCCGTTCGCGATGTTGATGGACGGATTCAAGCTGCTCCCCTTGTCGAGAGTCAGCCGCATATACGCTACTAGTTGTATCAAGGTATACCTATGCGCACCGCGGTGCGACCGACTTCGTTCATCTTGGTTTCCATAGTGGAAAATGACTGTCCGACTGACTGCGACAAGTGAGTACTGGGTCCCTCGAACTGAGGACATGGACCCACCTCGAAACCCCTGTTCAATTCCTGCATCTTTTTGGAGTACTCCCTCTCGGCCACGTTGACATTCTTCTCCATTTGCTCTGTCTTGGCTTGGACGTCCTTTCGGATCTGGATGAGTTTGTCGACCGCGACTTCGAAGGATCGAATAAAAGGCGTGGGATTGAAGGCTAGCTCGTGGTTAACACAGGCTTGTTCCAATCCTTTGGAATGGATTGCCAGAGACTCACGTCCGGAACTCGCCTTGGACTGAGAGATCAGCTTCTCCGAGATAGAAGCGACAAAGTCCTTGACGTCAAATTTTCCCTGTACATGGACTCAGTTAGTGGGCATGTCAGTGAGTATACAAGAGACGCACTTCGAAATCCGAGACATTGGGATGTTGCTGGATGGGAGGATCGACGCTGTGGTCCATGTCCAAATCCGTGCCACACGGGATGATCGACAGAGCACTCTCTCCCATCGAGCCACCACCCGCAGACATGAGTAATTTGGAGAGTGAGCACTTCATTTCGTCGCATCTATCCCCTAATCAGTAGCCGATACTCTGCAGAAACTCTTTTCCAACTCAAAGTAGTCCCCCTCGTCTGAATTGTCCCTGGAGATTCCGCTCATCCTCTCACCCACCTTAGTTCACCGCCAAAACCCTCAACCGACAAGCTAAGAAGGCGCAAAAGGACGAATCCACAGAGAAGGCTCGTCTAAAGAAGGTTCCGCTCTGTTTACAGTCCCGAGAGTGTTACATCCATGCTCAGACCCACATCCCTCCTAGGCGCTTCAACAGGGTAACACCGATGGGGCTCGGATCTACGCCTCGAATGCAATCCGGAAGAAATCTGAAGCTCTTAATCTGCTTCGCCTATCGAGCCGCATAGATGCCGTTGCGAGTCGGGTAGAGACCGCTGTGACGATGCGTCAAGTAACGGGAAATATGACTTCCGTCGTTCGCGGGATGGATAAGGCGATGGAGAGCATGAACTTGGATAGGGTGCCCCCCCCCTCTCGCTCCACCACCTTACATTTATTAACCTCGCGACTAGATCTCACTCGTAATGGATAAATTCGAAACGCAATTCTCAGACCTCGATGTCCAAACGAGCTACATGGAGGAAACGATGTCATCAACGACCGCCACTTCCACCCCTCAGGATCAAGTGGATCAACTCATGAAGCAGATGGCAGAAGAGGCCAACATAGAGCTCGCGCATGATCTCGCTTCTAAAGACGTACAGAAATTGCCTGACGTCTCCACGAAGGAACGGAGTGTGGTTGGAGAAGAAGATACTCAATTGGCTGAGAGGTTGAGGGCGTTGAGGCCCGCGACATGAATAGATGGTATAATGAGTAGTGCCTTATCCGACCTGTATATATCCTATATCCTTCTTGTATAAACGAGCCTCGCCTGTGGAACTTACAGTGAAATTCGCTCCCTCTGCCAGTCCCAACCGCAGTCACTTTAGAAGAAGGGAGCGAGATGGCTATCCTCCATTCGATACGAGAGTTAAGCGGCGACGACCGCATACATATTATACACTTCTCTCCTGACAATGTAATACACATCCGACACGGTCCCCTCGATCTCGACCTTCCCTCTCGCGGTCTTCCTCACCGCAACGTTCTTATCCGGGTCGCTATGTGCAGCACCCGTACCAATACCAAACCTCCTCCCGGGGTTTTCCATCGCGCCACAGATAAGCACACCCTCTCCGACGAGCTCTGCTTGGACACCAACGGTAGACAATCGGGCTTTGAGGGCGGTGAGTTTGAGGTCTCCGATCATCATTGATTTTGGTAGCCCTGCGGGGGGTCGAGCACCCAAGACACGGCGGGTAGAGAGGATAGGCACCGTGTGGGTTGGCGTTGGCGTTTGAGGAGAGGGAATGTATGGTTCAAGGACAGGGACAACAGACGTCGCGAGGTTCGTCACCCGACCAGTAATGAACCCAACTTCATTATCCTCGAACTGTGGGAAGCGAAAAGGGTGAATACACTGGAGTCGTGGCTGACGACGTGCAGGGACACTGACCCTGGACATCTTGATCGACGCCAATACATCATCGCTTAACGAGATCGAGAACGTATTGGTCTGCTGACCGATCTGTATGGTCTCATCCTGAGAAGGGGCATAGATGTCTTTGGTCATAGCCCTGATCTCTCCGCAACTTTGGATAAGAACATTCGTTGCATCTGGTGAGGCGTGGACAATAATCTAAAAGAGGGTTAGAAGGGCACTCGTCGGAAAGGGAACGCAAGCCAATCCCACACCATTTTACGAGGATGGATTTGAGGAACAATCGTTTTCACCGCACGACCATCGTTCAAACCTTCAAGGTCCACGAACAGAAGCCTACACGCCAGTTGTACCTCGACGGTAGAGGTAACAAACTTCGAGGGAGGCTCTCGTGGGACGTTCTAAAAAAGAATCAGGTGAGCGGCGAACCAGGAAAATGAGTTATAGGCGGGGCCATACTCTCGCGTCTTCGTCCACAACCCTCTTCTCCTTTTCCTCGTCTCGTCCTTCATGTTGAAATAGCTTATCCCTCTTCAACCACAGAGCGACATCAATAGTCTCTCCATACTCATCCACTCGTCTCTTCTTCTCAATATATGGGAACATCCTGAACCTCTGGCTCGTCTGTCCATCGGCAGACTTGAAGAATGAAGTGGACTTGGAGACGTTCCCCCTGAGATAGATATCAAAGGAAAGGTGTTTCGAAAGTGCCCCATCTTCCCCAGCCGCGTCCCATTCATCTGAGGCACCTAAGACACCTCCGGCTCCTGGCGACTTCTTTTTCCGCGGGAGCCTACTGTCTGGCTTTCCGTCCTCATCCACATCCATACCACCAGCGAGCTGCATCTCTACCTCGTTCTCTTCGTCGGTATCGTCATCGGTATCGGAATCGTCATCGTCATCTTCGTCAGCCTCAAGCATTCTCTCCTTCCGCTCTTGCACGGCCTTGTGGGCAGCTTCCTTTTCTTTCTCTTGCCGCTCTTTTTGGAGAAATTCCTCAAGCTCCGCACCCTGAAGCGGGACTTTGGCATACATCTATACGTCCGCAATTCGTTCGTGAAAGAAAATTTTGGGAATCTGGGAGGCGCCTACCTGAAGGACCATGTTCCCATCTAACATAACGTTACTACCGATCTTTCCCTTGTCCCACTTGTCGTCTGCTCGTTGAGAGTCATTCCACTTCTCGAAGAGGACCCTCCCAAGGCTCCCCCCTGCGCCTCTTTGGGTAAGTAAAACCACGTTTCCAGGGATAGAAGCAAAATCCGCGAAAAGTGCCCTGGAGGGTCCGTGGGAAAGAGAGGCCGGAACGGCGAGGATGAGTTTCGCGTCCTTGGAAGAGTGTTTGGCGAGGAGGGCAGCGGGGTTGGTGTAAAACTCCAAGTGTCTGAACCTCAGAGCGAACGCGCCAATGGCTTCATCATCTTGGTCATCCCTTTTCCGCTTACCACTCTTGCCGGGGGGCTTGGAACCATCCATCCCCACGTCCTCCTTGCTCACTGTTCCGCCCAACCATTCCATCATACTCCGTACGAATGTCAGCATCTCTTCTCCAGTTCGGGAGAGGAGACAGATCGGGTATTTTAGGCGGGAGTAGTTCCAGTGTTGGTCAAGAAGCACGAGAAGCTCGAGCACGCGAGTGCTGGAGTCGCATGGAAGGAGGAGGGAATGACGGGAGGATAGCGTTGCGGTTACGCAGTCTGAGATTGGCGCGTTAGGCCAACATCCCCTATGGATTCAGGAAGTCGCGTACCTAAAAGAGCGGCGTCCCTGTCTTTTCTTCGGCTACTGACGGACGAGGTCCTTTCAGCGTCTGTTATCAACAAGTCGGGTCGGAGAAGGGGTTCGAAAACCCCGGAGCCTCCACCAGGTCGCAAGAGAATTGTTCCATCTATGTGACGCTCTTTTGTGTGATTGAGGTTCACAGCGTAAACGATGGTCCCAGCAGATGGGGAACGGATTTTCCAGATGGCGCCACCGAGGGTGTGACCGGCGCTAAACGGGGTAATGGTGAGACCCTGGCACTTGCCTGTGGTATTGCTGAGTTGTGTGTCAGGACCGAGAGGGACGGGGACGTACCCTGAAGGTGGGTTGGTTGTGAATATCTCAGCGTATTGACGGAATCGAACGCCTCGTTCACTTCATGTATCGTTGCTACAAAATTGGACTTGTGTTCCTTAGCGGGCGGTTTTGTCTCCTCACCCTCGAGCGGTTCGTCGGCAGCGTTCATGGCCTGGTTCGTTTTGGCCTCTGAGGGAGGTGTGCCATTGGTGTCTCCTCCCATGTCACTGTCGTCCATCTCTTGTTCGTCTCTCAGCCCTTCCACGTCTTCCGTGACGGCAATACGCGCCGTAGCTTGGACGGGGATGGTGCTGTAGCATGGTGCCCTGAGACCCCATCGACAGAACGCGTACGGAAACAAACCAGCGTGGGCTAGGTCCCCGTGTGAAAGAAGGACGAGGTCGATGGTTGGCGCGATTCTTTCCATTGGAAGCAGACAGGTCAAACTGAGTGTAAGACGCATTGGGGGGCAGGGACGCACTGTTTGATGGACTGGCAGTATTTCTCGTAGCTTTCCCTCGAAAAAGAGGGTTCTGGTCTCCAGTCTGGTGAGCCGCAGTCTAGCAAGATGCGCACATCGTCGACCTGAAGGAGATAAGCGAGGGGGAAGGTGTTTTGAGAGTGTGCAGCGCCAGAGAGCGGCGTGAAGGTGATCATGGACGGGAGCCAAGGTCGGATCAGGCTTAGCGGATCGGAACAACTGCGCCAGTGAGGTCTATCCTCGAGAGCCCATGTGCATAATCATCCAACTTCTGATTCAGAATGACTACAGACGGATTCACAGAATCTGGAGACTGGTGTGTAGCGTCCTTCAGGCCATCTCCTCGGTCTTATCCCTTGCTTCCCACTTCGAACCAGCGAGCCGCTCGACCATTGCCCGGTCGTGGCCCTTCTTCTTGATCAGACCCCCGCGGCTCACGTCGTCGCCCCATTGAATATCCTTCAAGTTGATGTCCGGCGGGTAACACACCTCCCTTCCTTCCCACACCTCTCCGTCCTCCGTGAACAACACGTTCGGTTCTCGAGAATCACCGTGGAAAAAGCCCGCCTCATGCAGGGCCCTGACGGTCGCCTGCACCTTCTCAGTGAAGCCTTCCGGTGTCTTGTCGTGCACCGCGACGAAATCCATAACCACGGCGTGCATCCCTACACTTTCGACCCCTTCACAGTATCGCAGACGCGGCGCAAACGACACCTCTGCGAGGAGCATATGAACCGCTTTGCAATACTAGGTATTTGTGGTATGCGTCCCGGATGCGTCGGTTCAACCCAATTGCTCGGGGAGATGTTTTAGAAGGAGTTCTCGGCATGCTTTCAGCCAAGTTGCCAAACGGGGTCCTGTTTCCATGGTTGCGGGATCTGAAGTGGATTGTTGAACCCCTCATCCCATCATTCTATCGCCTCTTTCTCTCCCCTCGCTTGACACATTTCCGGTTCGCATACGGTCACCGTGACAACGAAGTTCCGGACGAGCTCCTTTCACTCATGAAACTGATGTTGTTGGAAGTGGAAGCTTCCCAACTTCCAGGAAAATCGAACGCGGTCGGACCGTCTCGAACATTGTTTGAAAGAACCCCCTTGTCAGACGCGGCGATCCAACACGTCGTGCAACTTCCCAAGCTTGAAAGTTGGGAGACGCCGAACGGCCCGCCTCGGGCATCTAATCGTTTCCTCGGGTCCCGGTGCGGGATCCGTTCGTGGGTAGATCCCACCTATCCCTCCATTTCTAGAAGCAAGGTTACAGTTTGTTCACGTGCTCATCGTGGTTAGTCCAACGCCCACGTCTGTAAAAACATAACCCCGCGCATATACCGCGCTGCAAACGAAATCCGAGGACTGGCAACAAGATCGTTGACGGGGCGAATTCCGGCCGCCAACGCTTGTCTACGGTCGAGTCGGTGCGCTAGTATTACCGGTAGTTGCTGGACCACTGGCACGTACGTACCCTAACGATCCCGTGCGCCCGCCTCGGAAAGGGGAGGGGGAACACTCCTAGCGTGGCAGTGCTACCTCCATAAAGGATCGCCTGGAGGTACGTGGTTGGCATGAGGGGGGTTTGATTGCAGAGCTGGCGCTCCGTTTACTGTCATGTACTTCAATGGAATGTTTCGTTTGCGTGCGTTTTCATGAGGAGTGCCTGTGGGTGACTGCTCGTAGGATCACAACGTGTACACGAATATCCATTGCCTTTAGAGGGAACTGTCAGGGCCCCAACCGCTCTGTTGGGTCGAGGACAGCGCAAAATTCTGCGACTGGCACCAGCTTCTACGGTGTTCAGAATGTTTCTAGCTAGTCTCACGGACAGTCCCCCAATAGAGCTCGGCTATTGGCACCCTTCTACGGCGGACACATCTCTACAGTCTTACATACGGACAGGCCGCTCACCCTGTCAGCGCTCAGCGCCCCATCCTGCGAATTTTTCGGAAACAGGCACCGCAACCAGTCCAGAGTCCAGACGCTCCGCGGCAGTGTCCGTCGATCGCGCTGCTAACCCTTGAAAAGGCCAACAACGGCCCTCCCTTCCTCCCCGTCGCTCCTTGTCGTTTCCCCCTTCCTTCTGCCCCTCTTGCCAGCAAAAACAATGCGTGCCTTCTCCGCTCTCTCCACAGCCCTCCTCTTTTCTCTCACCGCTTGGGCGATCACCGTCACCAACCCCACCACAGGTACCTCCTGGAACGCTAGCACGAGGAGCCAGTCCGTCGCTTGGACTTCGGTCTCGACTGACCCTTCCAACGTCACGGTCGTGTTGGTTAATCAGGTCCGTTTTCGTTGTATCCCTTCCTGACCGGGCTTCTTGCTCAACAACAGTCCCCATTGTTCCTCCACCACCCTTCCGTTCCCTGCAGAAATTATCCCTGAACACCGTTTTGAAGGAGGGTGTCGTCACCTCCTCTGGTTCCACCACTGTAGACGGACCCTCCAGCGGTTGGCCCACCGGTAGTGGTTTCCAGATTAACCTGGTCCAGCAAAACCCCACTGGAGTTGGTATCCTCGCCCAGTCCGGGCAGTTCAACATCACCGGTACCACGGTCCCCTTCACCTCTTCCATTTTGTCCTCGACCTCCACGTGAGTTTTTCGTCCCAAGTTTCAACCTCTCGATCGCTGATTCACGTATCCCAGCCGTACTAGTTCCTCTCCCACTTCTACTGGAACGAGTGGCAGCAAGGGAAATGGTGCTATGGGCCTCACTGTCCAAAGCGGTTTCATCGCAGGGCTCGCCCTCATTGGCGCTTTGCTCGCTTAGGTTAATTTCCCTCTACGTCAAACGTTTTGTGAAGGTTCTTTGGCTTGCCACTAGTTTACATTCACATCCTCATGACTCTTGAATTTACAACGGACTTCTGGATTTATAATTGTTCCTTCCATTATCACCACGAATATACAGACTGTTCCCCTCCTGCTGTCCGGGCGCACTGCCTGTAATGAGTGTCTTATGTCAGAAGAATGCCCCTTCCCATGCACGTGATGTATAGAAGCCTACCTGCATCAGTTCGTGCATCTGTATCATGTTCGAGGGGAGGGTTGTTGCCCACCGAAATCGTTCGTACGGCGGGTCGGCGCAGATCCGTATGCTCTCTCCTCGTTTGTTCGGGTCAAATATGTTGCGGTTTTCGTGACAACCGTGGTTGATGAGGCCAAAGCTTATCTCCCCGATGCCTCCACCGAGAGTCGACCTTGTACGTCTTCTCTCAGCCCCCTCGCTTGTCCAGGTTGCTCTCCCTCATGTTCTGTGCGTGGTGATGTTCCCCCTGCCCCGGGAAACTGGCGCCACAGCGGAGATTGAAATCGTTCGGGAATCGCCGACGGACAACGAGTTTTCTGGCCACTCGTCCAATTCTTGTTCGTTGCGTCCACTGCCTCCTTCCTCCTTCCTCCTCCCATCTTCTTTTACGACCCTCCGCCCTTTCCTCATCTAAAATCTTCAAGGTATGCTTTGCAAAATTTATACTCGACGCGTCTTCCCCCTCTATTCCACCCCAAAACGACGAGCGGCGCCTAGGCCCATTCACCGCCTCGCTATCGCTTTCTCGAACCACCTCTTGAATACCGGATCCTGACTCTCTTTCCCCTCCAGAATGCGGGAAATCGTTCACCTTCAAACTGGCCAGGTAAGCAATTAATTTTCACTTCGTTCCCCAACCGCCAGCGCACCTCCGTTTCGTGCTAATCTTCCCCACCCCAACAGTGCGGTAACCAAATCGGTGCGCAATCGCGACTGCCGTATCGCGTCCCGCCCCACGCTCACGCTCCCCGTTTCCTTCTGAACAGGTGCCAAGTTCTGGGAGACCGTGTCCGATGAACATGGCATCGAACGCGATGGTGTCTACAAGGGCACTAATGAGCTCCAGCTTGAACGAATTAACGTCTACTATAACGAAGTCGGATCTAATAAGTATGTTCCTCGCGCCATCTTGGTCGATCTTGAGCCTGGTACCATGGACTCTGTCCGCTCTGGACCCCTTGGTTCTCTCTTCCGACCGGACAATTTCGTCTTCGGTCAGAGTGGTGCCGGTAACAACTGGGCCAAAGGACGTGCGTGTTTTCGGCTCCCTTTAACTCACGTCGGGTTGGACGCTGATTTGACGTGTGGTCGCAGACTATACCGAGGGTGCAGAACTCGTCGACCAAGTCCTTGATGTTGTGAGGAAGGAAGCTGAGGGTACTGAGTGCCTCCAAGGTACGTACTTCTCGAAGTCGCGAAGGGATCATGACTGATTCCACCTTCCAGGGTTCCAGATTACCCACTCCCTCGGTGGTGGTACTGGTTCTGGAATGGGAACTTTGTTGATCTCAAAGATCCGTGAGGAATACCCGGACAGGATGATGGCCACCTACTCTGTCGTCCCATCCCCCAAGGTCTCCGATACCGTCGTCGAGGTTTGTTTTTCGACATGCGATCCCCAGTTCATCCGTGTGACGTGTCAACCCTTAGCCCTACAACGCCACGCTCTCAGTCCACCAGCTCGTTGAGAACTCGGACCAGACTTTCTGTATTGACAACGAGGCTTTGTACGATATCTGCTTCCGTACTCTCAAGCTGACGACCCCGACGTACGGTGACCTCAACCACCTCGTGTCCATCGTCATGTCTGGCATTACGACCTGTTTGCGATTCCCTGGTCAGCTTAACTCTGACTTGAGGAAGTTAGCTGTCAACATGGTTCCTTTCCCGCGTCTCCACTTCTTCATGACCGGTTATGCCCCCTTGACCGCCCGCGGAAGCCAGCAATATCGTGCTGTCTCCGTTCCGGAACTCACTCAACAGATGTTCGACGCCAAGAACATGATGGCTGCATCTGACCCCAGGCATGGTCGTTACCTCACCGTATGCACACACCCCAATCATGAAATTCCAGTACTCAGAGTCTCCTCAGGTCGCTGCCGTCTTCCGCGGTAAAGTTTCTATGAAAGAGGTCGAGGAACAGATGCAAAACGTCCAGATGAAGAACAATGCTTACTTCGTCGAGTGGATTCCTAACAACGTTCTCACCGCTCAGTGTGATATTGCTCCCCGAGGAATGAAGATGGCCGTTACCTTCCTTGGTAACTCGACTGCCATCCAGGAGCTCTTCAAGCGTGTCAGTGACCAGTTCACTTCCATGTTCAAGAGGAAGGCCTTCTTGCACTGGTACACTCAGGAGGGTATGGACGAGATGGAGTTCACGGAGGCCGAGTCGAACATGCAGGACCTGATCGCTGAGTATCAACAATACCAGGAGGCTACGTGAGTTCCCCCTATTTTCTCCACCCTTCACTTGGCCTGACTGCAATCACCCAGTGCTGAGGAGGAGGTTGAGTACGAGGAGGAAGCCCCCCCAGAAGAGGAGTAAACTGTTTAGTTCCTGTTCTTTCATCGAAAGAACCGGTTGTTACCCTTACTACCCTCTTTACCCTCTACCCTAACCACCATAGCTTTCCTTCATGTCGTCAACAAAACTCACTTACCACTTTTACGCTAACTGTTTAGTTTCTCCTTCGTTATTTTTCACGTGGAAATTCGCATACCTGGATCCCGACAATGTTTCGTCGCCAAGGAATACCACGAACATGGTCCTGCCGTGGGTTCCTCATGAACTGGAAACATGAGGACTAACCGTTACCTGGTTATCAGGTGGCTTGCCTACTCGGCGGGTGAATGTTGGAGAATATTCGCACACATGAAGCCCGTTTGACTTGTAAAGATTCCCAAATCATTGAGACTTCTTCGGCTCTCGTGACCATACAGGGATAATTCGACGGCCGCTTTCGCCGAGCACTCCCAGTTCAAGAACCACTAGTCGTTAACTCTGGTGGAGCAATTCAGCCCTAGGTCTGTGATTGAGGTGTTATTTTTCGTATCGAGAACTCGTGCAATGAATCCTCGAGAAAGAATCGGTTTAATTATCGACATCAGTTAGACTTCTGTATCTTCAGACTGAAGTCTATGTGCTGCACGGACTGATGAACGACGCTCGTGCTTAGAATATCAATTCCTGTGCGGGGGCAAGAATGAAAGGGGAACGAGAGGGAGATGTAGGGTGAAGGGGGAGAGGGGGACTAACCGTCGATGGCACGTTCTCGTAGATTGCTCTCAGTTATATTCCCGCTGCTTTCGAACAGGAACTTGCGCTTTCCACTCCACTTCTCTTTCAGCCTCTTTGAGGCGTCAGCAAGTTGGTT
This sequence comes from Thelephora aurantiotincta, assembly GCA_003316405.1. Lineage (NCBI taxonomy): Eukaryota > Fungi > Basidiomycota > Agaricomycetes > Thelephorales > Thelephoraceae > Thelephora > Thelephora aurantiotincta. Next base: position 12,924 of record QFEV01000499.1, read on the forward strand.
ACCGTCCATGTTGTCCAACATGATGATGTCTGCACCGGCGTCGATGGCCTCGTCCGCCTCGGCTTCGGATTGGACTTCTACCTCTAGGAGGAGGGTGAATCCGCTCACCCGACGAGCGTTCTTGATGGCGGTCGTGATGGATCCTGAAGGGCAGAATGAGACGGAACCGATTTCGCTTGTCTTCGGTGGGGCTTGGTGGGGGCTTGGGACGTACCGGCGGACCAGATGTGGTTGTCTTTGAGCATGATCATGCTTGAGAGGTCGTGTCGGTGGGCATCGATTCCTCCGACTAACATGCCGTATTTTTCTACAAGCCTGAACCCTGCGATGGGGTATCGGAAATCAGCCTGCAGTCATGGCGGATGCGGATGCTGGGCATTCACCTGGTGTCGTCTTGCGAGTCCCAGCGATAATTCCCTTGTACCCGTACCCTCTAGCGAGGTCATTAATCCTCTTCGATCTGCCCCAAAAACCCATGGTAAATCCGCGTATCCAGACTCCTCGAAGAAATCGCGGATGGATTCGCACTTTGTCGCAATGCCACTGCATCTGGCGAGCATATTGAGAGCAACTCTCTCTCCGAGCAAGATGTGTCTGGCTTTCCCCCGGACGGTAGCGACGTGTTTCACGGGTTGAAAGGTTTCCCCTTCTTTCATGTGCCATTCTACCCTACACTCACAGCGTGAGCAGCACGATCGTGTGGAGCGTGCATGTATATATGTGTATTAAAAGAGCAATGAGGGACACGCACTCGCAGTCGAGCTGGTTGAACACCTCTGTAAAGAAAGGTACGCCGGCGAGGACCGCCTCAGAGGCACCTTTCCCGAGGAGGTAGGCGGTCCTTTGAAATTCTCCGACAACGTAACCGCCATAATCGAAAGACGGAGTGTCCTCGGCGAGCCAAGCTGTGATCTGTGGCTTCCAGCTTGGGGGTAGGAGGTGGGCAAAGTCGGTCATGGTCGGATCGGAAGCTCCGTCAACTTGATCACCCGCCGCCCATCAGGGCTCTGGGACAATCAAACCCTGGATGGCAGGACGACCGCGATCCTGTGGGGAATTGCCTCCAAACGCCCGCTGTTGACTGCGCCGCCCGTCACATGGGCGGCCACCCTTCGACTGACTGACTTCAGGTTGTTTTCCTCCATTGAACGACCATGTCGTTTGGCGTCCAACTCCAAGCTCTATGGTCTGACCCAAAGCTCCTTGCTGCTGGGGTAGTCGTTGTTGCTATCGTCGCCCAAACACTGCACCAGAAGCGAAAACGGGCACGGGAGGGTAGGGCCCCGATGGTCTCGCACATTCTTCCATGGGTGGGGTCGGCGCTGGAGATGGGGAGAGACCCAGATGGGTTTTTTTCTCGGGCGCGGTCAGGCCGCCCTTCGTCACGCAACGTTTGGGCGTTGTGGCTAACCTGCTGACAGGAGAACGTACGGAAACGTGTTCGCGGTCAAGGCGTTTGGGAGGGTCATTACGTACGTCGTGTCTCCGTCGGTATGTCTACTCCTTCAAAACTATCCGTACGTATTTGTTGCTGAAGCCCCGTTCCCCTCAATCAGTTGATTAGCGAGATTTACAGAAACGCACAGGTGCGGCATCAGCTCGGAATGCGATTTTTGCGAATTGATTGCGTGACGTCCCACCCCAGAGATACGATTTTGAGCACATCCGGAGGAATATCGGCGTTGACTACTTCGACATCCCCGCAAGGTCAGTACATCTAAGCGGGAGCACTCTGTTAGGTACTTTCCGGAAGGTTGATGGTATTTTCGTCTTAGCCTCATAAAATCGGACGCTGCGTATGACATTCTCAGCTCGACTCAGCACGATCACCTCTCGCCCACCAGCATTATCCCTGTCATGGAATCCTACACGACAGCTGCATGGGATTTGCTAGAGAAAGAGGGCTCCAAGTTGGAGGGTTCCAGTGTACCCCTACTCGACTTTGTCCTACCTGTGCTCTATCAAGCCTCCGCCTGTGCCGTCTTTGGCAGTTCATGTCCAATCACGGAGTCGTTCGAGCCATACTACGACTTTGACAGATCCTTCCATCTGGTGTTCGCTGGTGTCCCTCGTGTTCTCTTGAGAAAGCACATCGGGGGATTGACCACTCTGCATAGGCTGTTTGAGGCATATTTTGATGGCCCTCACGATGACGCGTCGGAACTCGTGTTGAACTGCGAGCGGGTAATTCGTAACCAGGGCCACGTCAGTCTCACATTCGGTGTCTCCAGCTGATTTCGGATCGTTGATTACAACATGATTCCAGGATTCAAAGACTGTTGCAGCTTCCTTCGTTTGCTTCTTCTTCGCCTTGATGGCGAATGCTCCACATGCGGCGTACTGGTTGATCGCTCTCAACCTCCAGCGAGAGAAGGGTCTCCAGCCTCTGACCGACGAGATCGACGAAGCCATCACATTGTGGAAGCAGCAAAATCCCGATCAGAGAATCGAAGACCACCTCCACGAATTCGTGTCTACCGCGGATCTTCCACTTCTCACATCAACTATCCGGGAGACCCTCCGATACACGACCTCCGTCATGTCCATACGACGTGTCACCGAACCTGTGGAGTTTGGCGGTTATCGCCTCGACAGGGACGACGAGATCGTTTGTGCGATCAGGTCGGTCCATTTGGATGGAGAGATCCACGAGAACGCTTCGGAGTACGATCCGGAGAGGTACATGAAACACAAGAAATTCAGTAAGAATGGCAAGACCGTCACAAACCATTCTATGCCCTGGGGAGGAGGTGTCTCCATGTGTGAGGGAAGGTCTGTGGGTTTTCATCGCCGGTCCTCGCGTTCTTCTGTTGACAGAGCCCGGGTATGTACCCNNNNCCCCCCCCCCTTCCAGGCATTTTGCGACCAGAGAACTCAAAGCGTTCACGATCTTCCTTCTCATGCGGTACACCTTGGAGGTCGACCCGAAGTCTGCCCAACGCCCGAAGTTCATGTTGGAAAGGGTGGGTGCTGGCGTCATGCATCCCAGAGGCGACCTTCGCGTCATGCTCCGCGCACGCAAATGACGCGACGAGGGTGTACCGCGTTGTCCCCCGTGTGCATACGATAGAGGTAGAAGATTCACGGACACCAGGGTTACGTGTGTTATTTAACACTAGGTTCGAGTGACACCAAAGATACAACCTTCCCCGACCTTAGACTGTTTCGCCTCCTGAACCAAAGCACTGTAAAAACGGTATCGACGGTATCGACTAAAATCCAGTTCACTTCCGGCTGGGCGCGCATTTTCAGTCTCCCACATCGACTGAGTTTTTCAGATCGTCTCTCGACTGAACCCTTGATTTAAGTCGATATCGACCGGATTTACATTGTGGATTTTTTTTACAGCGAAGTAAGTAACATTGTCTTGGAAGGGGTGGTCGGCTAGGTGGATCTGAGTCCCCAGGGACGTTTCCAAAGAGCTTGAGCTAGGGGGGTGACCCGGTTGCACGCGTGTACCAAGGGTTCTGGGAGTCGCACGGCCACCGCGTTCTGGGGACAGGCTTTCCCAGCCGAGGGAATGTTGTGTACTTGAAGTCGGGATATTGTGGACGTGGGATCCGGTCGGTGGGAGTGCACGTTGGGATGGAACTTCTGCCAGCCGCAGCTAGCCGACCGTTGCAACTCGTCACTCCTGACGATGGCCGTTACACTACGGCCTAGGGTGCTCTGTAGCAAGACCATTCATATGTACAGAACGTCATAGATCGTGGGAAACATCCATCGGTGAAGAGGGCATTCACGAGTATAGTGTAAGACAAAAAAAAACACAAGCTGAGGCAGGGGAAGAAAAGGTTTTGTGTATATGTCGTAGTCGTGAAGTGAGAAGGCGGAGAACCGTGAAACATCTAGGACTTTGGTTCGCAATAATGGATCGAGCCCCCAGAAACCCCATTACACTCGTCGCTTGATGTTGGCGCTCAACCATTCGAGACCTTCGTAAAGACCATCACCACTAGTGGCGCAGGCGGCCTGTTAGGAAGGAGTCTAAGTTGATCCGCGCTTGGTAAAAACGTGGGAAATCCGTACCTGGATGAACCACGTCCGCTGCCTGAGCCCATGCAATCCGAGCTTATCGGTAATCTCTGCAGCGTTCATGGCATTGGGAAGATCCTGCTTGTTGGCAAAGACAAGGAGCAGGGCATCCCGGAGCTCATCCTCGTTCAACATCCGTTGCAACTCCTCACGAGCCTCCGAAATACGTTCCCGATCATTCGAGTCGACGACAAAGATGATACCTTGGGTGTTTTGGAAATCTGAAGAAATGTCGAGCGTGACGTAAAGACGTAGTCAGAGGAGGATTGTACGGGTTGACTGACAGTGTCTCCAAAGTGGGCGGATCTTGTCCTGCCCTCCGACATCCCACACGGTGAAGGAGATGTTTTTGTACTCGACCGTCTCGACATTGAATCCTAACGCGACCGTTGAGTTGAGGGTGTTTTTTGCCCTCAAGGCTAGGATGGTACTGACCGATGGTGGGGATGGTGGTGACGATTTCGCCGAGCTTAAGCTTGTACAAGATGGTCGTCTTACCAGCAGCGTCGAGACCGACCTGCAACACAGTTTTCGTTAGATTCAGATATTCAGGGGACTCGGAACGATCTATCAGTAGTTGCATACCATCAAAATACCTGCAAAAGACGAGCACAAGTGAGTCCGGAGGGTATCGCATGACACGCCTATGTAACCACGTACGCATCTCCTTCTTGCCAAAGAGGCCGGAAAGGAGCCTGGAAACGGAAAGACCCATGGATGGAGGTAGAACGTCGAAGTAAAATGAAAAGAAAACGGGGAAAGGGTTGTGTCGAAGACGATGAGCTCGTTGGAGGGTTGGAGGTGGTCGAAGTTTGCGAGCTGGACGTTGCCTCGCTCCGTCCGGGCGGGCGGAGTTTTAAACCACGCCGGCTGTCGGCCTGACTCACCGCCGCCTCCCTCGGCAACTCCCGGACCGCTGCGGCCACCACACTCCCTCCCAAAGACACGTACTATACAGCCATCCGGAGTACAGATGACAGAGATACGTGAACGTCCAAGCGAGTGACACGTAGATTGCGAGTACCTCCATGGTGGGTCACAACAGACCCCTTTTTGCGTGCCGTTGCTCTGATCGACTGGAGAGGAAGTTTCCGAGGGGAGGAATGAATAATTCACTGAGGTCCCAGTGGTCCGGCGACTACTGGTAATACTAGATGTGTTGACTGTAGGCAGGGAGGCCTGTATTCGCTCCGTCAGTGGTCTGGCACGGTGCCCGTCAGGATTTCTGCGCCCCCACCAGCAGTCCTCGAATTTTGCTTACAATGGTGTGCGTATATACGTGCGGTAAGATTTTTACGGATGCGGCATTAAGCTGAACATGCCAAGTACGTGAATAAACTGCAACCCTGCCTCTAGAAATGGAGAGTAGGTGGGATCTGCGAAGGGATTTCGCGCTGAAACCCCAGGAAACGCGGGAGAGTGAACATCATTTCTGCCCGTGACTCGTATCAAGTGTACACGACCCAGACGAGATTGTATCGACATAGTGGGTCGGTGTTACGCATGCCTACGGAATAAATTGGGCTAGATCTTCAATGCCGTGGTGGACTTTAGAGAGGACTATTAGATTCCTCCGCAGAACAGGCACTCTAGCGGCAAAATCCTCAATGGAATAACGCACATTCAACATTAGCCTCACGTGAGTTCCAACGCCGCCAGGCAATCTCCGTCCGATCCACCTCCACCCTTCATCACATCCGAAAACCTCGTTAGAGGAAGGGAAGATCCTGCAGAGACTCGCCACAATCGGTTCGACGTCTTCCTCGCTGATTGAAACCGGCGCACACGACACCGATAGCGAGAAGTTGTGCCTTCCCGACAACTGCAAGTCGTCCAGTCGAGGGTCCATTGACGCGGACTCGAGGTTTTCCCGAAGGTTTCTTGTGTTGAAGTGGATTTATAGGTGTTTCGGATTCGCGCAGCGGGTGGAATAGATGACGAGAGAGGCGACGGTTGTTCTGCATGAATTGGTGGAGCGTACACCCCCAAGATCTGCCAGGTCCAGGCGAGGCAAGGCAGTCGCAATCTCTGTGACACCATTGTCCGTTAGGCCGAAACCACACTCGTCCGCGTCTGAACAAGGCAATTGCAGCCAAAGCCGAATTAACCCATGCAAGGTCATAACAGGGGATATGAAAGCAGCATTCACTGGGGCTTCAACGTTAGAAATCAGCTGGGCAAGGTTTTGGGCAGGTGCACGGTTTGCTGGTAGGTGGGTGCCCTTGTAACGTGTGGCTACTTCCCCTATGAAAGGAAGCCAACCGAGTGTGGAGGAACTCGAGTTGGGGAAAGACATCGGTTGGGGATAATCGTATGTCCGGGGTGGGCTGTTCGCTGTGTCCCAGCTTTTTAGTCTTGGAAGTTGCGGGATGTGTTGGATCGCCGCGCCCGACGAGGGGGTTGTTCCAAACAGTGTTTTGAGAGAGGGTCCGCATCGAAGGATAGCCGAGGAAATTTTCACTTTTAACAACACCAGTTTCGTGAGCGAAAGGAGCTCGTCCGGGACTTCATTGCAAGGCTGATAATATGTGAACCGGAAATACGTCAAGCGAGGGGAGAGAAAGAGACGATATAATGGCAGGGTGAGGGGCCCGGCACGCCAATTCAGGCCCTGCAGCCTAGGAGACAGAATCCCGTTTGGCAACTTGGCTGAGGTCATGCCGAGAACTTCTTCTGAAACTTCTGGAGAAATTACGCTCAGATGGCCCATCCAGGACGCATACCGCCGGAACCTATCCCACTGGGTGCTTGTAGGCTTAATGCTCCCGTCACAAACGATGGGACTGATAATCGCTGGTACGTACCTGTAGTAGAGGCTTTGAGGACGGCGAGAG
>QFEV01000508.1:0-25921 GCA_003316405.1 Thelephora aurantiotincta
GTCGGGTGCGGGGTCGGAGGGCGAGGGATTCCGACTCGGGCGAGGGAGGCGGCAGTGGCCTGACTCTCATCTATCAGGCGAGCAGAGGCGAGCCATTTCGTACCGTGCCTACAAGCTAGACCAATCTGCCCGATATGAAAACTCAAGTTTCAAGCTCCAAATACGGAGGGATAGTGATGTCGCTGAGGGTAGGGGAATGCCTGCTTGATTATGAGCAACTTGTTAGCCAGGGGGTCTGGGCACTCTCCGCGCTGCAGATAATCTAGCAAGATCAACGACCCCGGGAACTGGTTAGCGATTCTTGGTATATGGGGGGGCGGGCGTATTTCGATTCAAACCGCCAACCGGAAGATTTCATAAGACAAAGTGAGGACGGTCGGCTCAATGATGCACCTGGAAAAGGAAGAAGTTAAACACAGGTGATCGTGATCTGATAAGAATTTTAGAGCGCCGCGTGTCGTCACAGCGGGCTGTTGATCGGGATCAGCGATGACGGAAGGTGAATGGCTGATTCTCGATTCCACTCGTGGCCTGGCTAAGTGGCTTGTTCCACAACGGTCAGGTCACGTTAGTCGGTCCGGGATCGAGATCAGGAGGTCAACACTATCACACGAGGGTCAACCGTATCGGGACGGGCAACCTCGCCTGCTCTGGTAGTATATGGTGGCCATGGTATCGTGAAATCGGGTGTGCGCAGTGACTTCAAGAGTGAGAAGAAAACGTGAGCGATTTCGAGATGAGGGGAGTTACAAAGTACAGAAAGAGACAAAGAGCTGGTATGAAAACTATGAAAGAAGTACGAGATCTGTAGGGAGTCATTCGGACATAGGAACAGTTCAATGAGGTCGCCAGTCAATTCCCCGCAGGGTCAATCTTCGAACAAATCCTCCCGCGCCAGCCGCCTTCTTTGATCCCACCTCCGGAGATAGTGCTGACACCTTTCGGCAAATAACTCGCAGCCGTCCAAGAAGTCGGGGGGGATGATGTCCTTCCTTTGGTCCCACGGTTTGATGTCGACAGATTCACACCTGTCCAAACAGACGAGGATAATACCGAAGCCGTACGCGTCTGCTAAACAAGGGTCTTCGCACTCGCCACGGAGGATTTCCGGGGCAGAGAAGGGGCGGGTTCCCGGGTGTATCTGTTCTATGGTGATGTGGAATTTGTGGCCAGAAGAGGAGTGGGAGAGGAACTTGAACGGATCAACGGGACCGTCGGAAGGAGAAGTATAGGCGGAGGTGGATGAAACGGAACGACCAAAGTCAAGGAGTTTGATGGTATCAGAAACGTAGGTGACCTGGACATTGAGGAGGGATAGGTCTCCGTGACTGAGGCCAAAAGAGTGAAGGTGGGTGAGGCCGTCCAGCAACTGGTTGTGATAATCGATCTTTTGGGATCGGGTCAACGGAGGGTGAGCTCTGATGACATCGTACAGGGTCCTGCCATCGATGTATTCCAGCACCATCCCTACGTTCTCGAGACTACCGAGAAAGGTGGCGATATTTCGATGGCGTGTTACGGTGGTGTAAACACGTAATTCTGCGAGGAACTGGGTTGTGACGTCGTACGCGTTCGATTGCATTTCGCCATTGATCTCGATCTGTACCACGTTCGGCTTCTTGACCACGCACTTGAACAGCTCCGAGGCGGAACCGTAGGCTACCGGGGCGAGATTGGCAACGGGGTTTGGAGGGGCAGAGTACGAGGTGGGGGTTGGAAAGGAAAAGATGGAGTTGGGATGTCTTGGGGGATTGTATACGGGAGGGGACGGGGGAGGAGACTCGCTGCGCGAGGTGGTGGGAGCAGGGAGGTGAGCGTATCTGGCAAGAGGGGCGGAATGTGCATGTGTATGGGGACCGGTACCGTCTGCTACAGCTGTCTGGTCGGAGCCGAAGGAATGGGTGCTACCAGCTGTGGGGGGATCTTCCTCGGGATCAACTTCGACTGCATAATGGTGTTATCGGCTATAGGTTGGAGAGCGACAGCGATAAGACAAACCTAACCACCAGTTCTTCTTAGATGTGAGTGTAAAGGACTTGATATGCCGGGATGCCATCGACGGAGAGGCAGGTGGCTCTGGGGAACGTGCCGCCGACGGAGGATTCGGCGATCACACAGCTGGATATGGGTTTGAGAGAGGGCTGTTTCGCGCCGGAGATAGGTGCGAGACAGGGGAGACTAAGGGAGAAAAGGACGAGCAGAGTCGGAACCGAACTCGCGTACACCGGACGGGTGCCGAGGGACCGGCGGCTCGAACTGGTTCCCGCTCACAAATTCTCGCGAGTCGCCAGTTCCGTAACACATCCGATTGCAGGGGCATCGGATGAAGTACACGGAAACGACATGCAGGACAGGAATTTTTCAGAAGGGCGTGCCCTCATGCACCCCAGAGTCTCCGAAAGCTGTGTTCCCCTCAGGTCAAGCCGGGTTTCTTCACTCGGCTCGATCAGGGCGTTGCCTTCTGTCGTTTTCTTGAATCACCAAACCGATGTTAATCTGCCATGTCTCCTCGCGACACACGTTTTCGAAATGAGTGTAGAACGCAGCAGTGTGCTTGTAGATAGTCTGACTGTGTGGGAATTCAAATATTCACGGGCGGAATCAATTCTGGCAGGTTGCCGGTCCCCGCTGACTGTGAGCTAAGTTGGACGGTGTCCGTCGCTCGCGCTCGGGTAACGCGGATCTCTGGTCGCCAGCCTCCACGGCTGATCTTTTGGCCAACGACGAGCTCACCCAACTCCTGTTGTCTGTTGCCATCCACCTTCGACCGTCCGACAAACCACTCCCCTCCCCAACGTCGCCATCAACTCCTTCTGGGTCTGACCACCACCATCTTGCATACTCCTCACACCCCTACATCAACCACATCTCCATTCTCTCCACCAAGGATACCGGTGTTCCTTAACCCTGAGGTGAACCGACGTCCCGTCTCGGCCCGGGTCTCGCCAACCGGTCCATCCCCAATCTCAAACCCCACCAACACTCCGTGTTCTTCTGAACGTCGTGTCTCGCAATGGCCGAGTTCAGCAAGCGGGCAAGCGCCGTCATCCCAGACCCTTCTCTCGTATCAGAGAATAGAACCTGTCCCGGCTGTGGTCTGTCGGTTGTCAACGAGACTGGAGGCGTGGTCGTTGCCTTTGGGTATGTCTCACCCACAATCGTGTTCAGTTCTTCATGATTCACCCGTCCTTCCATTTCATAGACAATCCTTTTTCCACGTTGATTGTTTCAAGTGTGCTAAATGCGGCGACAAAGTCACGGCGGACACAAACTTGCTCCTCTTGTCCGATGGTTCTCCCATCTGCGCCAACTGTTCATACTGCTGTAACGTCTGCAGACTCCCCATTCTTGACGAAGCTATCATGACCGGCGACGACTCTTACCACGCGCACTGTTTTAAATGCAAGGTTTGCGGAAATCGGATCGACGAACTCGTCTTTGCAAAAACAAGTCAGGGCATATACTGTATGAAGTGTCACAACCAGCGGGTAGCACGAAGCAGAAAGCGGCACCAGGAGAAAAGAGCCGCCCAAGCTCAAGCCGTCACCAACGGAACAGGTTCGACTGGGAGCGGGCGGTCACGCGAAGTCCAGAACTTCGACCTTCCAGTCAGTATGGATTTATATACCGTTCCCCCAAAACTGACGTCCCACGTTTTACAGCATCCTTCTGGCAGTTCGGACCCGAACATTTCATTGCGGTCAAAGCCAAGTACCCTGACTTCCGCTTCTGCTGATCTCCCGACCACCCCTTCCAAGCAACCCTTGGACAGCGATAGCTTCGCTAACGCCCCACAGCATAATGGGGCTTTTGACAGCCCACGTCACCTTCCGCGAACCCCAGCTTCTCCCGCAGATCGGTTTTCGTCGCTCGATACCGCCCACCCCTACCACCCAGCTCCCAAACCTTCCGGTTCTCGTCCAATGGGATCCCCGAAACGACATCGCTCGCAATCGTCAGGAGTGGGACTTCCGATCCAAGACTCGACTGTCCCTCCCTTGCCCCAGTCCATATCTCTACAAACCCGCTCGATGTCTGATTCTGCACCCAGTGTCCCGTCATCTTTCCGGTCCCTAGGGGAGACGGTCCCTCTTCCCGAGGACTCTGGTCGGCGAACAAGCCGTGACGATGGTGTTCGCCCTCTCCATGTGTTGATGAAAGACACTATCGGTTCCTCCGCTAACGGTTTGAATGGTTCCTTACAACCCCCAACGTCACGCGCTGCCAAACGACAGTCGATAAATCCCGCAGTAGCTTTCGATCCTTCAGTTTTCATAGAATCTTCACAGAGGTCTTCCCTCACGTCAATCAATTCCAACCGTTCGGGTTCCCCTAGGTACGCCTCGGACAGTCTTGGTCGCGATTCCCCCCATCTTCAATCTCCATTACGGGATGAATCCCAGAACGATACACCGCCTTCGCCGCGCGGACTCCCAGAGAGGCCTGGAACAGTCCCCTCTCCCACCGGCCCGCCAGACTCGTTCCCGCAACGAGGGCACCATTCCTCCAGCTCACAGTCAGATAACTCTATGTATCCGCGCCCGTCGCTGCGTTCGAACGATGCCGGCGACCATTCACCTCAAAGTGGGGTTGATACTACCGCAGGGCCAGTCCCATCCCCACTGGATCGATATTTCCGCGGGCGCTCGGATCACAATGACCGGTTGTCACCCCTTCCAGCCTCGAACCGGAGCTCTTCCATCTCGATCAACTCTGACAGGCCCCCCCTCAGCCCCACGTACAACGTTAATGGTCGTTTGTCACCGAACCCAGGAAACACTTCTCCGGTTTCGCCTGCATCTCCCAATCACCGCGTGGATGTTCCGACGGGTATCGAGAGCGAAAGCGACCGAGAAAGTGATGGGAAGGAAGGGACTCTGGATTCACCCGGCTTACCTTCCGCCCCACTCAGCAGTGATGATACCACTACTGTGCTTCCATCGAAGACCACCAAGGATTACAAACGCCCCCCGAACCTCAACATCCAAAGACATGCATCTAAAACTATGATTGCAGAGAACGAACCTGATCCTTCTGAAGTTCCAGAGAGCGAAGAACCCTCAGGATCTGAGATATCTCGCGAGTCTTCCCCTGTCGAACAGACCTCCCACTCAACCTTTATTGCCCCTGCGTTACCACCAATCCGGTTTTCCATGGCTGGGTCTGACTTTGAGGACTTCATGAAATTCGGTGGTCAAGATTCTCAGCGGTCGATGCATCTCAAGGGAATGGCGGAAAATGTTCCAGAGGTTATGGAAGATAGCCCCGAAGAACTTGCCACGCCTGTCGATGAGAGTGGTAACAACATCCCTCCCGTTTCGACCCCCAAGAGTGATATAACTATCATCAAGACGGACGCAACCCCAAAGAAGGACGGCATCTTGGTCAATTCTACGTCTTCGAAGAACAGTTTGCTGGCGGAACCGTCAGGACCGGCGCTCACGCGGTCAACATCAACCAGGTGGAATACGAAGGAGTTGAAGGCTTCTCCTCCCCGGCGGAGACGTGCTTCGGAAGCGGACGAAACTCCCAGGGTTATTGCGCCTACTAAGTTCGACTTATCTCTTTCGGAAAGCGCCATGCGGCTCTTGCCCCCTGGGGGGGCTTCCTCTGACTCGGACCAGAAACCTGCCGAGGCTAGGTCAAGGGAGAGATTAGACTCGAGCGTCTCGGTCAGGTTCGCACATTCGGCTTCCGAAGCTCATAAATTCGACGCCGCAAAGAAGTTGAGAACGGACACTTCTGACTTGGTCGCGAAAAGGTTGCAGGAGGCGCTGGAGAACGCGGCTGGTAGAAGGGCTCCTCACATGAAGTTCGACAGAGAGTTCGTTGAGGCGATTGCGACAATGGTGGAACAGCGAAAAGAGGAGTATGTGGATATGAAGAAGAAGCTGGATGGGCTCAAGGTACGTGGCCAGTCGATCCGCCGCTTCATGCCCATCGACTTGTTTAACTTGCAACCTTCGTAGCGCGCGAGTCAGCAATATATGGATGGCCTTAACGTCGCCCAGTCGGAGTACGATCGTGAAGTTCGAGCCCGAAGGGACGCTGAGGCGGAGGTCACGCGGCTACGCGTTCTGCTCTCTGGGCAGGCAATGAAGTTGACCGCACTCTCCGGAGAGGCTAAGCGACAGGATGCTCATGTCCAGCTTACAAGGGAACTCAGCGACAAGATGACCGGGTTGGAGCGCGATCTTTCTACCTTGAAGGTTGAACGAGACATGACTCTAGCTGAAATGGAGGAGCTAACCGCCTCCAAGGGGTGAGTTGTACCATAGAACCTCCCTTCCAGGGTATTCACTGTCGTCATAGCAACGGTGACCCGGGCCCGGATGAAACCGGCGTTAAGCTTAGCCGCAACCTCACCACCCGTCTGGACAAGATCAAGAAACAGTACAGACGAGAGCTGTTGCCCTTGACCCAGCAGCGTGAGCGGTTGGAAAGGGAGATCGATGACCTCAAGGCGCACCGCGACCTCCTCCTGGAGGAGACCACCATGCTTAATCTCCGCAACGAGGAACTTGCACAGCTCACTCAGCAGTACCTCCGTCGCACGGAAGCTGCGGAGATTCCCCCAACCCCCGTCAAACGGGAGAAGTCCAGTCAATCCCTTGACAAAGTCAGACCACCTCAATACAACGGATCGGTTTCCACTTTTGCGCCGAGCGATGAGGCAGAACCAAAGGCCATGCGCGTGTTAAAGCCAGATGCTTTGGAAGTCCCAGCAAGCTCATTCCGCCCACCGAAGTTCCTCAAGTGGTCTGGGAAAGTGAGCAGAGAGCATCTTGCGAAGGAGCCAGCGATCCATGTCGTTCCCCCGGAAATGATGCCTTCCAAACCGCGTGCCCCGAAGGAACACACGTTCCAACAGTTCAGTGCCCTTCGATTCGCGAGGTGCGATCACTGTGGGGACAAAATGTGGGGATATCAACTCCGTTGTGCTGGTGGGTGACTAGAGTTTGTTTCGCCTAGTTGTCATTGTGATTGCTGATCTCATTCAGGTTGCAACATGTCCGTCCACCCAAAGTGTCTTCCTCACGTTCAGTCATTCTGCTCTTCGGCTGGCAGCAGGAACGACCCAGCTTCCAACGTCGGCCCACTCCGTATGTTCAAAGCCTGGTTCTCTTTTCCTTTGCAGTCGTTCTGATGTGTGGTTTTTCAATAGCGCCGTCTATGTTCGGTCGTGACCTGATCGAACAAGTTCGTGCGGACGCGAAAGGTGAGGAGCGTTATGTTCCCGTTATCGTCGAGAAGTGCATCGATGCCGTTGATGCCCTTGGTAAGCTCATTATCGCCTCCCCTGACACGTCCCGGGTCCTCATGCCACTGCCCGTAGCCCTTGATTATGAAGGCATTTACCGTAAGACTGGGGGCTCTGGTCTGTCCAAGGCGATCACTCAGCTGTTCGAACGAGGCGACTACGACTCGTTTGATCTTCGCAACTCGGATAGGTTCAACGACATCTGCAGTGTGACGTCGGTCCTCAAAACATACTTCCGCTCGTTACCAGTCCCACTCTTCACGTACGCTTTGCACGACGAGTTCGTTCAAGCATCACAGATCCGAGATCCGGCAGCCAAGTCCAGCATGTTGTCGGAATTGGTCTTCAGGCTTCCACCTGAGCATCTGCACACCGCAAAACTGCTGATGATGCACCTCCATAGAGTGTCACAGCAGAGTGAAGTAAACCTCATGACCGCAAGGAACCTCGGGGTCGTTTTTGGACGTGAGTTTCTATGATTACAAAAAATGACGCGATGGGGTTGCATACTGATCCTCTTGTAGCCACTTTGATGCGCTCACACGACTCGGTCGCTGAGTTCAGCGATATGGCTGGAAAGTCCCTCACGGTCGAGTGGCTCGTAGAGAACGCGCCCATGATCTTCAACTCCCCTTCGGATTGGTCGAACCAATGAATTCTTTATGGAGTATTTTATTATGGCTTTTTTCTCCTCGGTCTTTTTTTATTCGCCTCAGTTCGAGCCGGTTCGAACGGCTGTGGTATACCGATTGAATTCTGCATGGATAACAACGTACCTCTTCGTCACCTTCCTATCTTTCGTTTCGACCATGTCTCATTCTTATTTATCTCGGCATGTATTCGCACCGTCCGGTTCCAAAGGTTGTCTCATTACCTCGTTTTAGGATTTCACTGTCTTCACCATTGTATATGCGTAGCGCATAAGTACCCGTTGACCTTCCAACCACTCCAGCACATCTCTACTCGATCATCCCTACCTACCATTACCATGTGATGTGATTCCTGCACCATAACACCAGGTGGCTCGCGACAGACGCACGCGCGCGCAAATTGTAATACCCATGCGTTTCCACTCGGTGACCGTTGGTCGCCAGGGATGCAGGTGAAAGACGGTCACAGCAAGGTCACTAAGAACTCTTGGACGTAGGCCCGGTATGGGTCAAGAGATAACCGTCGTTATTTCCCTCGATCGTTTTGCGTGTGGGGCTGTCTCTGGTTTCAGGGTGCAGTACAGGAAATGGCGCCTGGGACCAGTTTGAGCGGTCGTGCCACTCTGAGCTCCTAACGGAGTCGTGTTGAGTCCGCTTCCGCGCAGACCCAAAGAGAACATCCGGTCAAAAACTATCAGAAAGACCGAGTTTGAGTTCGGAGCGGGAGGATGTGAATAAAAGAAAAGAGAGAGGGATGCATACGTGTCGCTGCGAAAGCTTTAGCCGTGATCTGGCAACTGAGGTGCGTCAGGCTCAGCGGTGGAGTGACCCCTTCGAGAGTTCTGAGGTAGCGGTACACCATAGATGGTTGGCAGGGCCCTGCGGGTAGGCAATGAAACAGTATAAGGCCGAAACAAGACAGAACCTACCGAAACGGAAGATCGCGTGATAAGCCTGCCGCCACTTCTCTTCGAGCAGACGAGCGCACGTGGTAGGGTCAAGGCACGTTGGACACTATGCAAATCTCAGACAGCCGAACTGGTAGGATCCGAGAGCAACGTACACATTGGTACTCTTTTGCAATGTGAGTAAGTCCGAGCTTCAACACCCTCTCTAGGAACCAATTTCTCCTAGCACGTCAATGAGTTTTCCTCTTCAAAGAACACCTAATCACGACAAACCGCTTTTCGAGTTTCAGCAGAGTTTCTTGGCTTAGAGAGCTCATTTCTTCTTCCGTCCACCCATTCAGGTTCTCAAGCACAAAACGACTAGCCTCGCGATAGAGCTCCTCCTCTTCGAATAGCTCGGCGATTCGCATCGCTTTTATGGGTTTTCCAGCGGCGTGCGTCAAGAGGAATGTCATACAACGCTGTTGAAGGGCGGGTACAGAGAGTTTGTGGGAAATGTTCATCAAACCCTCGACGTTGTTCCAGGTTATCGTACATTCTGTGCTGCGGGAGTAAAGGTGAACTTTCGAGTCAAAAAAGGGTGCCACGGTGCGTTAACTCACTGAGGGTAAACGAACTTTAAGAAGTCTTGAAATGTGGTGGCCTGGCGGTTTTGAGGTGTTCTACAGTCGATACCAAACCGCTACAAAGTCGTAGGACGTACCCTCTCCTCTTTGAGAACGATTACGGCTTCGGGAATCACGCTCCCCATTCCTGTGAAAGGATGTTGCGTCTTCGACTTCTCCGATTTCGCCGGAGATGATTTATTGGAATCATTGGGATGGGGGTTCGAATCCCCCTGGAGTTTCTTGAGACTGTCGAGTCTCGCATCCGCGATCGCGTCCGGGCAGGTTGGGCTGGACTCCGCGTCGCTGGCAGTTGTAACGTCTGTATCCGTTTTCCGCGAGTCAATCACGTCGTCATCCTCGTCGCCAGTGACCTCCACCGGGGCGAATGTCATGACAGGGATAGAAGCTTCCCCCGTCCTGTTACCAGGGTCGGAAGGGGGTTGGGAAATCGTGATAATTGATGACATCGACGCCGGGCGGCCTGTCTCCGCCCAGTCACCGCTAAGGGCGGCTTGAAAAAATGGAGATGCCCAATACAAGACCTCCTTGTGCGCCCTGAAACGTTTGATCTGTAGGTGTGAAAGGAAAGGATACAGGAATCCATACCAGAAGGTTGTGGACTCGACGACAATCTTCACAGTTCCCGGTAACGGACTGTGTCTGGTAAACGTGTCATTGAGGTCGATGGAGGCATCGTCCTCAGACTCGCTGACATCCACAGTGATATCGACCTCGTGCTCCTGTGCCGTCCAAGGGGGAGAGCCAGCGGACCGGAAAACGCCGGCAGCCGCAGCGTAAGTCTCAGTGGCAATGCTGAGGGAGGCAGAGGGGTTGTGATTGTTCCTGGAGTTCCGGGCAATGAGAATGCGAGACGGGTTGGTAGCCATGGTCGACAGCTGAGGAATATCCCGCTCACGTGATCGATCATTCTCCGAGGTCCGCTCAAGGCTTGATCGGATCAGACTCGGAAGCGGACCGTCTGGAACCGAGGCAGCCAAACCTCACAACAGAACTGTAACTCCAAGGGAGGGGGGGAATGAAGCACATGAGCATACTATCGAAGGATTTGAAGCTTCCAGCACGTCAAGTGTCCTCATTCTATCTTTCGATCGTCCTCGTCACCGGGGGAGCGATTCCTTCAAGTTGTTGGTAAACGGCCCGACCGCATCATTTTGCTGGACATGCGGCTGGCGATATCCTTTACGATTGGTACCCAACATTACTCTTGATATCAATCTCGAAGGTTTTGAACAGGGATGATGTTTGTTCGTCCGGGAGTTTCCAGGGAAGGGGCCGTCGTTGCCCCCTGGTCCTATACGGCACACCCTCCTATTGTAGTCGAGGCCAACGTCCACGTTGTCTAGTATGAACACGTCGTTCATCGTGGCTAGCCGGATGGCTGACGGCCTCCTGGTGAGCCGGTGAAAGTGTTGGTCGACCTGTGCCGATGCTCACTTCGAGTTCAGATGTACATGATCCGTGCCATCTATGGCAAGGAATGATGGGTCTCGATTTTCCCTACGCTCGTGTACTTGGGTTTTGTCTGTACGTCTATTTCCTGGCTCCCATTTCCTCCCCACTACCATCATCACTAGCGATGGGTGTCACGACCCTCCACAGGACCTCCAGACCTGAGAGTCCAGCTTGTTCTCATACTTCACCATCTCCTGCGGCGGGACAATCCAGACGACAATGCTTTCCGGTACTGATGATCGAGAGATGTAAGATTTCCTAGCAAGTTGTTCCAAAACGCTGTGCTCGTTCTGCCCACGGGGTGGTTGACCATTGTCATATCTTCCTATTCAACCCCGCTCGCTTCATCCCTTGAAATTTTACTTCCTTGGACGTCTAACCGGCTTTCTCATTGCCTCTCGTCGTCTGTCACGTGTCTCTTTGCGCGTCTACCGTCTGTTCCATCTCAGGACCGTCAAACGGTTCGTGAGAGTTGCAGCACGGTTCGTCGACGTCCTTCAGACGTATCGAGTCATGCCTAAACAGGGAAGAGGGTGATCACAACCGAGGCCTTCAGCTGAAAGTGAGGTTCCATAGAACGGGCAGGGTGTGGATCGACGAAAATGATGGTATTCCTCTTGTCACACTTCACATGCTGATCGTGGTTGAGGCTTTGGCAACGTGACAGGTGAGGTGAGGTTGCTACGTTGTCCTATAGGTGCGAATTTCGCGGAGGAAGCGACAATTTCCCTGTATTGAGATAACAGCGCGTACACTCAAGATTGCATTAGCCAAGGCTTGTTCATCTGCGTCCAGCCGTCTATGGATTTCCAAAAATGTGCCACAACAGATTTGTCCACATGCCGCCTGTGTGCGTCGATCTGGAAAAGAACGCGTGTCAGGAAAGGCTTGATTGTATGGTGATTCGAGCCCCACCTTGAGTTCTGTCACATTCCAGTCTCTGACCTTCAGATTTTGTGGGTCGTGAGCCCAAGTAACGTAAATACCCTTGACTATCATCGAAACATGAGCAGAATAATCAAACAGGATTTGAGCTGATCGACATACCATGGTGGAAGAGCTGTTTGGGGTCCTTCCACTTGTAGCTTTTGAATTGCCACTCCTGACCGGTAGTCATCACGCAGACCACACGGTCCCAAGGGTCAACACCGAACTTTGACAAGGCTTCGACACTGTCCACGACCACGTAACGTACTTGGGATTCTATTTCTCGACCAGAGGAATCGATGTGCGTCCGCTTTCGGTAGATCGGAATCATGTCGTCGGGCTTCACATTTCCCTCCGAGATCGCGCGCGCGCGAGCTTCTTGCGAGGGTTCAAAGGTTGACTCTTGCAGGAATCGTTTGACATTGTGCATCGTGATGAGGGCAGTTGGGGATGACGATATCATAATGATCGGGTACAGGTTTTTTGCCTTTTTTGCCTGCATTTTCGGGTCTGCAGCTGTGTTAACGGATGGGATAGTATGCCGCAGGGGGTGTACACGATACCTGGTGTGGTTGTGGCGGGAGTGGACCCTGATTTACTCGTAGCCTTGTACTTCTTGAGTTTCTCGGTGAACATAGACCGGACGGAGGCGAAGTTCTAGGGTATAAACATTGTTATAAGATTGGCCAAAGAGACGACCCACAAACATACGTGGTTTTTTATTCCCCGGAGGACGGTGGTTCTATCCTGAAGCTCGATCTCGTTGAGCTTGATCTTCTTCACGACTTCAATGTCCTGGGGATCTGCGACATATCTTCGTTTTGTAGATGGAGCAAATGAATCAGGTGCCTTGAATTGAGGCGAGGTTGCGTGAGGGAGTGTTAACGTCCGGGAAGGGGGCGTTCCAGGGGGGGTCGTCGACTCAACTACACCGGTATCAGTCTAATGTCAAGCAGAAAAGCTAGGAATATATGATTCTCACGAGCTAGAGGCAGGATACTTGGATGGCTACCCGCCTTTCCCTCAAGCCAGTCCACCACACTCTTTCGTTCCGTAACACTGACAAGCCCTGTTGAGAGTCCATTGTCGCGGGCCTGCTTCATATACTCGGTGACAGAAGCATCCTTGAGTAGCCATGTGACGTATATCGCGTCGAGGGTAAAGAAATCCCCTGGATTAGTGGTCGGATCTGACCCGGAAGCGCCTGGTCTTCGAAACCTAGTTGGGGTTGACTTTGGCAGGGTTTGAGAAGGCAGAACCAGATGAGTGGCAGAGGCTAATGAGGTCGTCGGCTCCCCGTTTGCGGTGTAAGATATCGTCGACTGTGACTTGATAGCATTGCGAAGAGCGAGCAGAGCATCCTCAGTGCTAGAACTCATGCTAGGCGTTACGTCTGTCACGGCCTGTCACAACTTGACATTCGGGAATCGTCGCTGAGTTTGAATTTATTGACTCTCATCCTCAGCCTGGCAGGGAACCTGGAGGCTGGGTAACAAAAAGACGATATCTACAAGAGTGTACATGTGTATCGATGGCTGGGGTGCATGACCGCGTGTTCTTCCAACCTGGTAAGATAAGATTGCGACCGAGCATTTAGGAACATGAATGGGATAGAACGTACATTGGACATGTAAGAATCACAATTCGTCTCGTTTGGATCTCGCTTTCGGTGACTGGATGTCGACTCTCTGGACTCCCTCGCCACCCTTCAGAAAGCTGAGGATATCTTGTTGTTGACTATCCCATTCAACCTTTGGGACACTGAACAGCTGAACATCTGGCAGTTGCCCGACGTTTCCAACGTAGTTGACTGCGGAGTGACCGGCAGACAGACCAGAGGGGTTCGGATAGAATGGCGATGACCTCCCAAGCGTTACCGCAAGGTAGACGTTAGAGTTATCTAGAGGCATCAATGATACAGATGCTGGCAGATGAGAGAAACAGGTGACCGATCGACAAAAACGATCACATTGAATGGAGAGAAGTGTGCGGCTACGGACTCAAAAGTTACACGGTCATGCTACATCGTCGTAAAAAAGTATGAAACAGAGAAAGTGTTCCTTTGCTACCCCACTCGCAACCGTCGTATAACCCACCGCTCCCATTCCTCTGGGTCTTCTTCCCCTCCGTCGACAATGAGATTAGATCCCCGGATCTCCGTCTCAATGACGGAAAGGATGATCCCCGTTGCGTTAATGAGCCACTCCCACTCCTCACCACCGCAGGCCGGTTGACTGGGAAAAGCTGCCTTGTGCAGCCAGGAAACACAGGCCCCGTTTGGACCCGGAATGCAGGCCGAAGGGGGCAACGAGTCGACAGACACGACAAAACTCATTCCTGGTATCCAGCGGGATGGGGAGTGTGCTAGCAACACTCTCCCATGCAGGGATTGTATTGGAGGATAAGACCGCTTGAGCTCCCTCAACATTCTGGCCACGTCTGGTTGAGGAGAGTTGGGATCCTTTAGGACTGCCCCCGCCTGATGAAGGAAGTGAATTACCCCCATCCGACGCTCAAGGTTGCAGATTGCTGCGAGCGTAAGCCGCTGCATCGCCATGAGGAGTGCAAAGACCCCCGAAGGGTTTGGCGCAGGCTTTACGAGGCGGGATAATTCGGGGGGATTTCCGAAGGTGTCCTGCCAGACGTTCTCGGTCCACAAGGTATTACAAACAATCCAGACGATCTCCTCGGTGTTTGTGGCGGTGATTGGAAGTCGGAAGAAGTGGTGAAGGAGGGTCGAAAGGATTATTGATTGTATGAAGGGGTAAAGGGGTGCCTCCCTTTCGGAACCACCCTTGAATTGACGCACTACCTCCCTCGCGGAGGAGACGGCGGAATTTTTGAGTTCTTCCCATTGCGCGAGCGGCTCTGGAGGGTGGGGTGCATTTGCTGCAGCGTATGCGTGACAGTGCATCGAGACGTGGCTATCGGTCTCCTGAAAAAAACGGGGCTTGATGGAGCCCCGAAAGATTGCAGTTGCGACGTCGAGGAGACTCACAGGCCCGTCACTCAGAATTAGAGTGGCGCCTGTCACGTCCGTGGCTTCGAGTATGCAGAAATTATGGAAATTTCTCAGAATGAGCACCAAGGCAAGAAAGACAAAGGTCAAGGTTACGTGGAGTAGCATGCTGAGTGGTGGCGGGGAGGGGTGGGGGACCGCCACACATTGTGGGCCCGTTTATAACTAGTCCATACCCTTACGTCCTTGGCCAAAGGCCGCCTAAAACGGTAGGTTTGATGAGTGGGACGCCCACAATCGGAATGAGTAGAAGTGCGGTGTTCTGGTCGCAGAGCTATGTGTAACGTGTATTTGTGGCCCGCCACACATCTCGGGAGTTCGATTAATCAGACGTTACCGCAATGGGAGATGGGGCGCCCGTGTTGAGCCGAGCAGTGATTATGATAGGCGATAATAATACCTGGAGCTGGTGATAAGATGGAACGAAGTTGAATCCGGGTGCCAAAGAGACAATACCGAAACGCGAGTTCTATGCAAGGCCGATCTGTGATCGGACAAGCGCCATAGTATTCTCTGATATTTCCCTTGCACGAACAGCACCATCCTTTGCGATCCCCTCCAGATAGCCAATCTCCGTTTTTAGTCGCTTGAACTCCTCGCGAGGTCCCCGTAGCAGAGCCTCGACAGCCCCTGCCGTATCCGCCTTAAGTTCTGCGTGTCCTTTCCTGGCATACAGTCCTGCCACCTCTTCTGGATCTTCGTCGGTACACGTTGCCAGAATGGTTAAGATGTTGGAGACGCCCGGTCGGTTTACGGGGTCAAAGGTAATCCCAAGCTGTGAATCTGTGACCGCGCTCCGGATCTTCGATTGGATTTGAGTGAATTCGTCGGTCAGGAGAATTCTAGACTGGACGTCAGGGGATGATTTGGACATCTTCGAGGATGAGTCTCTAAGAGAAAGGATACGTCTCGAAGGGGCTGGGGAGCTGCGAATCAACACATGGCACTGGAACGTGGTTTTGCAACGCACTAATTATATGTTGCGGCAGTGGGAATATTTTCTTAGGTTTTGGGAATGTTCGATTGAAAGTATCGGCAATGTCCCGCGAAAGTTCTAGATGCTGTTGCTGGTCCTCACCGACAGGGACATGGGTTGCCCTGCATGTCTCTCGGCGTCAAAGAAGCAGTGCCATTATAGAACGCATACCTGTAAACGAGAATGTCCGCTGCTTGTAAAATAGGATAGGTAAAGAGACCAGCGTTAAGGAGGCTCTCGTCAACCTCCGATTCGTCATTGGCGTTCCTTGATGCAGCAAGTCTTGCCTTGGTTGACTGACGTCAAGTCGAGAATCAAAAAGGAACACAAGAAACTACCTTCCATGTTGTCATCCTCTTCAGTTTCCCAAGAGGAGTTAAACAATTGAGAATCCAGGCGAGCTCCGTGTGATTTGGGTTCTGGTGGAGTCAATTGCAAACAGCCCTTAGCACTTTAAAGACGACCCACGTTGTCCTGGTGGAAAATGATAGACTTCTTAGGGTCCAGCCCTATCGCGAGCAAAGATGCAAGCATTTCCCATCTCGCAACTCTGAGCGCCTTTGGGTCTTGCGGTAGAGTCAGGGCGTGCCATCCGACAATGGAATACAGCAGTCTGTCTTCTGGGGAGGCTTCGCTCTGGAGCTTCACCCAGTTTGCCAGGGCACCTAGATAGTTACCCAGCTGCAAGTTTGTGAGACGCGCAGATTCATGTGAACATCGATACGGCTTACATGCGGTATTCCAGTCGGTTGTATGCCAGAGAGAACCGTCTTGGGAGGAGCTTTCGACGCGACGGTGGAATAGTGCGGGTCAACCGGACTCCTTACATATAGTTTACCTGTCCAAGACGCGAGATTCAACCGCGACGCTCTCGAAAACATCTCGGACGATTGATTTCGGAACGGCCGAGCGGAATGCCAGCGGAGGTTTCAAGCCGATCACATCAAATGCTTCCACTTCCTCTCCGCCGCGCGGGTTTCTGGAGGAGAGGAATTCACCTGTCCGCCCCCCTACCCCGCCAAGCGACCAAAGGGATCCAGTCTCATAGACGAGGCAAATCACCACAGAGGGTCTCGCAGAAAAAGCCGCCAGCACTCCTCAAATACCGGACACCTCATTTCCTCGGAGAAGGCTCTGGCAATGATCCTCGCAAGGCAGTACATGCGCTACTGAGGTGCCACTATCCCCAGTGGTCCCGTGGTGGTATTGCTGTGCGACTACGATCGTTGGGAATCCCCTGGGGAGAGTGCGAGAAGCTCTTCAACCACTTCAGAACGGCGATCCGAGACGGTTCCCTCCCTTTGGATTCCTACGACTCTCAAACTCTCGCCGAGATATTGCACGCCCTCAAAAACTCACACGGGACATTCCTGATTGACAAGGCAATCACGCGGGTTTTTATTGACTTCGCGACCGGCGAAGGTTCGCCCTCCAACGACAGCAGCGTCAGTATACTTCGAGGCATTCGCGAAGCTACCGACTTTACGCATCCAGCGGAGTGGTTCCCCGAAGCTCGCTCCATCAAGCGCAAGTTTATCATGCACGTTGGTCCGACGAATAGTGGCAAGACACATCAGGCCTTACAGGCCCTCGCTGCAGCAGAAACCGGCTGTTACGCTGGGCCGCTACGACTTCTTGCTCACGAGATTTGGGATCGTCTGAACAAGGGTCAGATCGTCCCTGCCGGGGTCATTCTTGATCCCAGCGCCGCCGCAGACGATAATGGGGGGACTGATTTATTGGACGGAAGCGTTCCCTCAAAACCTCCTGTTCTCACGAAGGAGCATAACGAACGATTTGCCCGGGCTTGTAATCTCATCACCGGCGAGGAGCAGCGGATCGTTGCCCCAGACGCTCTGGTCAGTTGCACGGTGGAGATGCTACAATTCGACCGCTTCGTAGACGTTGCTGTGGTTGACGAAATCCAGATGATCGCGGACCCAACACGGGGTAGTGGGTGGACGGCTGCGGTTCTTGGCCTCTGCGCGAAGGAGATCCACCTTTGTGGGGAGGAGACCGCTGTGGAAATTGTCCGGGATCTAGTCAAGGAAACTGGCGACGAGCTCATCGTCAATCGATACCAACGTCTGACCCCATTACGTGTCGCGAAGCAGAGTTTGGGCGGAGACTTGAGGCGTATCGAGAAGGGGGATTGTGTTGTCTCCTTCAGCCGCACGGGTATCTTCTCCCTCAAAAAGAGGATCGAAGAGGCGACAAACCTACGTTGCGCTGTTGCCTATGGGCGGCTCCCTCCTGAAATTAGGAGCGAGCAAGCGGCATTGTTCAACGACCCCAGTTCTGGTTTTGATGTCCTTGTCGGGAGCGATGCCATTGGGATGGGCCTGAATTTGTAGGTATCCAATACATGGTCCCTCGTGTGTATCACTGATGGCCTCTCGAAGAAAGATAAAGCGTATTGTCTTCGACTCATCACACAAGTGGGATGGAACTAAGCAAATCAAGCTCTCAACATCCCAGATCAAGCAAATAGGTGGCCGTGCAGGTCGATATGGTCTACACGGCGACTCATCTGATGGAGGCATCGTCACCACCCTCCATCCTGAAGACCTTCCCATCGTCAGAGCTGCAATGCGTTCCGATCTCTCACCAATTCCTGGGGCTGTACTCCCGATGAACGCTGGCGCCTATAATACCGTCCAACAGGCCATGCTCGTCGACAAACCTCAATTTACAAACATCCTGAATTCTGTGTCTCTCTTCTCGCGAACTAGACATCCCTACGTTCACGGCGAAAATAAACAAGATCGAAGACTCGGCCAGCTCCTGGACACGACGTTCGAACACTTCACCATGGATGATACGATGACGTGGTTCCTCTCCCCCGTATCTTGGAGGGATGGCATTGCGGAAGCGGTCGCCACGCGGTTTATGAGGGATCAACAGGTGAAGCTGAGGGTGGACCTGAAGAAAGCGTTGAGGCAGGAGAAGCTATTACAGGTCCTGGAAAAGACGTGTTTGGCGATGAAGGCCCGAATGAATATCTCCGATCCACGCGCGACAATGATGACTTTAGAGACCCTTCACAAGTCCATCATCTTGTACATGTGGATGTCGCAGAGAGCGCCGGTTGTATTCCCAGACCTTGAAGAGGCTCTTGAGCTCAAAGAAAAGGTCGAGAAGGCGATGGAGTTCGTGCTGCGGGTAATGACAAAAGGTGTGAGCGCGAGGAATGTCGTTAGTAGATTAACGGACGGACGGTCATAATTCATAGCATTCTGGTAGGCTGGACGGACCAACACGTCACCCCGTATATAGTAGTGTGTACTCTTAATATCCGATTCCTCCCTCCTCTATCAACCACTCTGGACTTCTGCCCGTGGGAAGGATGACGGTCCCCATACAAGCTCGGAGGTTTCTGAAAAGCGTTCGCACTCCTCACACTTCTGAATTAAAAGCAGCAAGAGCTGGAATCGGGTCAGGTTTGTGGTGCCCTTCGAACACAACCACATTGTACTTTTACCTCTTCTCGGTAACGAATGGCCATTTCAGACCATGGGGGTTTTTCCTGAGACTGGAGATCAGTCAGCACAATCTGAGCAAGTCTCCAATGATTATTCGTAGGATATGAATCCGACGCCTATGACAATGCGTTAGATCAAGGATAGCGAGGTGACGTTCCTCCCGACCTGAAAGTTTCGACAATCGCCGATAAAGTCTCGTTGGTTAGGTACGAGGATATCTGGTATGCGGATCGCGGGATGATGTGGCTTAACAGCCCACTTGTATCTCCTCAGGAAATTGGGGTTGTCAATATCCTCTTCAGTTTTCAGTCCAACACCTCGTCTCACTAGTAACTGATGAAAGAAAACCGTGAGTCCAGTACGCGTGAGAAATAGGACAGGCTCTGATATACCACTGTCATCCCGGTAGCCAACGCTTGTAATGCTGTAAGCAAAGTGTGACGGAACCTCATCTCGCGGTATTCGATCGTGCCTAGGGTGCTTATTAGTCCATTGTCAAAGTCCTTGGTTTCGAAGGAAATACCCGGTGGCAATGCCGACAGAACGTCCTCGATACACCCTAGGTGCGTTTCAATTAGCTGTGTAAGGTACCAATATGCAAAGGTCCTCTCGTGGGGTGCATAGAGCTCAAGTTGGAACCCGGAGAACACGATGTTTTCCGCAGCAGTCAGACGCCACATTAAGGGTATATGTGGAAGTAGCCTGAGGAGCTGTGAGTTCTCCCCGTACTGGCGAGAGGGTGTCAGAGACTCTTGTATGTAGTAAAGGATCATACACCATACCGAAAATCTCATCTTCTCCAAAAGTCGAACGAAACCATCCTGAAGAGCGTGCCATTCGAGCATCGATTTCATCAAGTACCGTCGCCTGCGCGGGAGATTGTACCACGAGGACGAGACCGTTTCTCTCATCAACTGGCAAGGGTGAGAAGACCGTAGTGGTGCAGCATCTTTCGTAAACAACGCTACCTTAATGATCAGGTTCTCGAACTGAGGGAGGGGCGGGTTTCCACCTCCAACCCAGCTAGCGAATATGCCATTTACGATGGAATCGTAGGAAAGTCCTATCGACTCCACAAAAAATCTGTCCACTAGCCATCGGAGCGGGAATGCCCCTATAACAGTTGTGCCGTCGACAAAAGTCGACTAATAAAGTCCTTAGTATGATAAATGATCACCGAAAGTGCACGCGCACCATATGTACGGCCCTGACGTAGGTCAATTGATGTTCTCGGGCGTGTCTCCAGACCCTTGCATCTCCCACGATCTTCGAAATTCAAGACGTCAAGGCGGCGCGAAGCGCCCGGATATCCCTGCGTACCTGCCAGGTCACCACGTCCGTTGTACCAATCAGCCCATAAAGTTCCTCCAGTCCATCGAAGAGGGACCTCAGCGCCTTCCACGTATGTTCCTGTGGGGGAAGTTCCAGAACCCGAAGTGGCATAAACGTGAAGAGCCGGCGGGTGATGTATGGGTCAAAGCCCATCCTGGTCACGGAATCCGCGGATGGTTCAGGAGAAGGGTGGAGCTCGATTCGGTTCAGCATGGAAACGGCATCCCCCCGTTTCAGCCGAAGCATTTCGCGTTCCCTCGGCAGACTCAGACTAAAGATCTCCAATAATGTCTAAGTTCTGGATCAGGGGAGTCGGTTTGAACGCCAGCATATAGACCTACCTTGTGGAATAACAACCTGACCAGCAATGCATCGCGCCATTCCTGGGGAACTGACGATAAACACGAGGCTTAACGATCGAAAATATTTTATCAGCAAGGAATCGCCGTGCCTCGTGCCGTGTGAGATAACCAAGATATAGCTTGGTCCAATTCCCCGAACACGCGACCGATCGGAGTACCCTCGTGCAAGGATATGTCAGCTTTTTCAGAATGCCAGTCTTCTTGCTATAAGGATGACGGGTCATCAGAGTTCGTATGAATCCGACCGTGCGAGGCTCGCCCACATCGTGGATACCACCTTTGGCCATTCCAGCCCATGCGACGCCACATCTCTTCATGACCGCGAGCGCGATGGCCCTTAACACCACGGTTACGAGCTCTATCGGACGCGAAGGATCCTCCTCGAAATTCATATGGCAATCTGGATGCATTTCCGCTATTGCATGTCCGTAGAGGAATGTGTACACTGTCTGGGAAAGGGTACTTCCAGCGTGCCATTCCATCTGTACTGTAAAATCAGCGTGGTGGAGTTATAGCAATAATTAATTACCTCGCAAGAGATCGAGCGGTCAAGGACCCAACATACTTCTTCCGGTAGAAGCGGGACTAGCGGGTCGAATGGCGGGCGCTGGGCTTCTTCTAGGGCCATGCCGCTGTCCATGCGGGGTTCCCCAATCTTCTTCGGGTGTCAGACAACCGGGAAGCATGGATCGAGGCACATCTTCGCACCTCCAGAGCGCTCATGGCATCATTGAGAGTGTAACCATCAGCGAAGATCATCTCCGTGGTATCGAGCTCTGTAAACGTTCCGTCGGTCCAGATACAGACGGCTCGTGGATTTCGTACGCTGTGCAGCACCCGCGAATATCGCGGTGACATCGACGAAGTCGTTGCCTCCCGGGAGGTCTATTAGATCCGAATGCATTACTCGAAATCGTGCTCGTGGTGGACGAGACAGCTGGGGGTTCTGACGTCAAGGGTCGATCAGCTTACGACTGCAGAACGCGGTGTGCGACACTACCTGTCTGTGCCGGTATCCAGGCCGTTTACGCGTGCGCAGGACAGACCAGCATCTCTTGATTTCTCCGTCCAAGCGCCACATGGAATATAGCGTGACACCGGTCACGGACAAGCCTGGCGTGACATCTACAGCAGACCGCGCAACAATCACAAAATCGACCGACGCCCCCCATTTGCCGTCGTCCCAAAGATATCGATGTGAGTTTTGCTGTCAATGCCGGTAGAACCGCCTCCTGTGGTTATCATGGCTCGTTCAATTGGGCGGATGTGGATGGATTGGTTACTCTACATCTGGATGGGCTAACGTGGGATTTCTGTCTAGTGCACCCTCAACTCCAGTCGCAATGTCCCTCGTCGTTCCAGAGCCTCACCAACAATTCCAGGTAATCCAACCCATTCGCGCAGAAGAAACTGGACTAAAATGTATGGTCACCAGCACATTCTCCGTCTGTTGAACACCAATGTCGATGGAAAGCGCAAGGTCATGTACGCCTTGACCGAAATCAAGGGTGTTGGTAGGCGATACGCCAACATTGTCTGCAAAAAGGCCGACGTTGATCTGAACAAACGGTATGTTGGTTTTGTGTGGACAGGGTGGATCCGCGACTCACGGCTCGCCATCACTAGAGCCGGTGAACTCAACTCGGATGAGCTCGAGCGTCTTGTTACCATCATCCAAAACCCGACCCAGTTCAAGATCCCAACGTGGTTCTTGAACAGGCAAAAGGATATTGTCGACGGCAAGAACTCACAAATCCTGTCCAACAATGTCGACTCAAAGCTCCGCGAAGATCTCGAGAGGTTAAAAAAGATCAGGGCTCACCGTGGTCTGAGGCACTTCTGGGGTCTCCGCGTCAGGGGTCAACATACCAAGACCACCGGTGTGTTGATATTTCGTCTGGTTAACTCCATCATGGTTCTGATCTATTGTTTTCTCATCGTACAGGCCGTCGCGGAAAGACCGTTGGTGTGTCGAAGAAGCGTGGTTAATTTTGTACCCTTATTCTGCCTCTGGCATGCATTGCATGTTGTATGATATATCCATGTGCAATATTCGAATCAAAATGACTTCGCCGCTGGTATCGCGTCATTCCGCGACCGTCGCGTGGCCACAGCCAAAATTTCCGATGGAACCTCTGCCAGCTCTTGTTTCTCTTGTGGCGGGGTCAATATTGAAGGCAAGCGGGTGACCCCGCAAACTTTACAAACGGAGGTGTAACATCTTCGCTAAATTAAAGAGGAGGTATTGTCGGAGGATCACCGTCTTCCAGGTTCGTCGGGCTCCGTCCCGAAATAGTGAAGACACTGCGGCATCCTATTGGGAGATTGGCCGTAGAGCCGAGGCTCGTCGCCATTGGCCCGGGGGTAGATGGTGTCAAGACCCACAAAAAATAGAAGAAAACCAATGTTCGAGTACATTTGAATAATTGAGACCAATGGATACATGGACGTTTGATTCGACAATGAACTAATCACCGCGATCGGTGCTCACGAGAGAAAATGTTTCTGCGCCCTCCTCCCTTCTCATCGTCAAAACCTTGCGATTGTCAGCCTCCCACAAAACCCAATACATGGGTCTTCCCCTGACAGTCCGCTTCTCGCCTATCCGTACCTCGATTTCTTCCAAAGAAGTCGCGGAAAGGGACGAGGACAGGTTCCGGACGTCTTCTTCCGTCGTGGCTGGAGCAAACCCACGTTCACCACCTGGTCCATTTCTCATTTCTCCAGCGATTCCGATGAGCGAGAACACCGTCAGTTTTTTCAGCGAAGGGAACCCTGTCGACGTTAGAGCAGCAAGAACATCCTTTGGCTTTTGAGGTACTAGATAAGTACGGTGCAGTAGATCAGCAGACACACGCTTACCCATGAATGCTCTTTCGATATGTTCATGTCGAGGGCTAACACCTCGAGGCCTGGGGACTTTGCACGAATCTCCTCCAACTCCTCTACCGAAAGCGGAACCCTCTGGCTACCTTCACTCGCAGTCTCCATCTCGTGAAACGAGAGGTTTTTGAGGGACACGGCATGGCGATTGAGAATGTCTGACAGAAGGGAGCGGTAATATCCCTTAAGTCGGATGCTGGATAAAGAATTGGGTCGAGCCGTTAGGAAGAATTGTCTTGTGAGCGAGAAGGAGGAGGTTGGGTCGTCCTTCTGCTTCAGAACGTCGTCTTCCCCCCAGAATGGCAAGTCAAATCCAATGCCCTCTATGGCGGGCAACTTGTCTGCGACTGGAAGCAGGAGAGAAAGGAATGGGATTGAGAAGGACCCCTCGCGGAAATCGAGGACTCGTAATTGAGACCAATCCATCGCTTTCAGCCAGTACTCCCCACAACGCTGAGTAATTCCGAACCACTCTAGCACGAGTTCCTCGAGAGGGGGGAACGTCTCGCCGTTTTCCGAAAAGTCCGTGCTGTAGTTGTACCGAACGCAGCCGGCAACGTCAACACGTATGTGCAGCCTTTTGAGGTTTTTCGAGCCCTGGATTGCGCTTTGGAGGCTGGGAAGGGCGGTCGTGTTATTGGATACGTAACTATGGTTCAACTCCACGGTGAGAGAAGTCACCGCCGGAGATGATGCGACACCGGTGGACTCGGGAGTCGCATGGAGGTCAATTTCCCATGATGGGTGATTCATTTCGAATATGCGAAGGAGTGGGGTGGGGAGTTCTCCCTTGACCTCCCATCTAAAGAGTGTGATTGGACACCTTCGAAAGATCGGTAGAGCCCAACAAGCTTACTTTAGGGTCCGGAAGCTTTGGAGTCTGCTCTTTCCGGATTCAAATAACTGGACTAAAGAGTTTATTAGGTCCTGGTAGGCCTGACCATTGGGATCGCGGATCTGGGATCTAACAGACAACGTCTGAAGAACACTGATCCTAGCTTGATCGTTTCTCCACTGATCTAATGTCTCCCTTGATGACTGAATTTCTGCAAGGGTATGGAACACGAGTTCGAGGTTTGAGTGCTGGGACATGATGGCGGAGGGCAAGGAGTGGCGATATCGATGCGGGGACCTGTGTGTTACTAAACTCTGGGTGATCGACTGACCGACCCACTGGCCGACTCCCTCAGTTTGCTACGGATCAGAATGAGCCACAGTTTCCTGTGGGAATCGAAAAACGCTGACCCCATCTGGATCCGGTTGTCGTCCAAAGGTGGTGTCGTGCACGTGGTGGTCTTTGGAAGGAAAGGCCTAAGGAGTGCATCAGATGATGTCGATAGAAGTTTCCGACTCGACGCCCGTACCCACTGATCCGGCGGCAGTCGTCGCTTCCGAAGTTCCATCTCGAGTTCAGGATCATCGCGGGGCCGTTTGAGAGTGTGCACAGTCTTTGCGAACTCCGCCTCCAGTCTCTTGGTTTCCTTGCACTTGTTCATATGGTTCTTCATGTTTGTGAACGGCCCCGCGTGACATGCGGCACAGAATCTAGGGTCCTCCATGATGGATGCGAGCTCGAGGCGAGGGGGGAGAAGAGGATGTATTGTGCAAATATAAAAACCCCTTTCGTAGAGGGGTTTGTGCAAACAAGGGCGGGACCTCAAAAAACAATCTGAACCCAGTTGGGACGATATCGATGTTTCTTGCCACAGGAATGGCCGCAAAAACCACAAGCCCCTGTAAAGCGCACGGTGCTGCCCACTAGTGACCAGTGACTGGTCTTTCCAAGAGTGGACAAGCCGGAAAGTACAATCATCATAATTCCATTGTGAGGTCCGAAATGCTCAAAATCTCCTGTCGGTTTTTCTGGTGGAGCCGGATTTCGGTAGGCCTTTCTTGGTGAAAGAGGTAATGTGACCTTGATGTGACCCTAGAAATAGTCGTCCCCACAAAGTTCTCGAGCTCGTCAATAATAAAGTGTGAAATGATGAACTCGATCGGGAGAAGGATGCAGATTCAGAGTGTGTGCTACGAGTAGTATAA
>QFEV01000508.1:26149-37161 GCA_003316405.1 Thelephora aurantiotincta
AGAGAGGACAACCCCGTGAGAGCAGTGAGGATGGTGCGCGGGGGGCGGGAAAGAAAAATTTAGCGATGTGCTCCGGGCCTGAGGTCAACCGCGTCTCTCTCATCGTCCAAATGTCAGGAATTTACCTACCTCCACAAGTCAAGCTCAAGCCCGTTTCACAAACTTCCCAACCTGATGCCACCAAAGATTCTCTTCACTCTCACCCTCTTTCCCCCACAACCTGCGCTCACTCCATGCGCTCGTTTCTACGCCGTTATCCTCTGTGAGGGTCACTCCGTCCACCCACAAGTGGACGGGCCTGTCTAACCTGCATCCATCGAATGGTATTGCCCATACCGGAGCCCAGGCCCGTTGCCACCAGGCGACATCTTCGCGAGGACTCAGCACGTGCTCGTAGAAGAGGAATTGACCACCGGGTTTCAGAACATCTCGAACGAGATTCCGTATCGTGCGCTCGGGTGAGGGGACGGAACACAGCGTCAAGACGGACACTATCGTGTCAACCGGAGGTTGAATCCCCTTCATAGCGTTGAGGATAGACGAAACATCCTCAGCGCCACAGAAGAGAATCACCAATGTCCCGTCTTCCTCGCTGAACCCCGCGCCGTTCGCGGAGGCCCGGATGTGCGGGTACATTCGGGTGTTCGGTTCCAAAGCCAAGTACTTCGTGACCCTGCTTCGATCGAGGTACCCCACGGTGTGGCCATGACCTGCGGGGAAACTGGCTAGCACCAAAGACTCGGGTTTGGATTCAATCCGGGCGTTCTTACCAGCGCCGATATCCAAGACAACTCCATAGGCGTTAGAAGTGATCAAGCCTTCCTTGGTAGGCCGTCCACCCTCGTCCGTGGGGTTCCCGAACACCACCCATATATGGGCCATCGCGATCCGGGACAGTGCCGCGGGACAAAAGAGAAGTGAAGGAGAGTGGTAGATATCTAGAAGAGTGGGCCATAGCGAAGCACCGATCGCATAGCGAAGCTCCGTCAGAGGGGATAGGGCGTTGGATAGTTTCATTCAGCCGAGTGAACCGCGCGAGCTACCCTTCAGTGGGATAGTACGTGGTGGTATGGAAGCAAGTTAATGGGCCCGGCAGTATGGAAGCAAGTTGATAGACCCGGCGGTCGGTGGCAGGAATGTGCGTGGGTTTTCTCAGCGTTGGAATGATTGTGATAGCTATCCGGATGGTATTATATACAGACGTGTTGTAGTAATGGAACAAGCAGAGTCTTGGGAATCGGAAGCACATAGGGAAGCCAATACAATATGTTCACTCAACCTCATCTGAATCTTCCTCCGTCGAGGAGGCCCTGCTACGACTCTTAGCGCTGGACCTTCCAGAGCGTTTGCTGCGGATACTCCCTGCTCTCGAGCGAGACCGAGCCTTCTTCATCCGCTCCATCTCCTTCTCCTCAAGTTCTGCCGCTCGCGCCTCCGCCGCCCTCGCACGTTCCTCGGCAGCTCTAATTCTGGTATCTTCTTCTCTCTCTCTGGCCTTCTGTTCGCTCAGCTCCTGCTCGGTGAGCGGATACCTCGTCGTACACAGGAGCGTAAGAATTCCCGGAGGTGTCGCCCCGGCGTAGTACTCTCTCGTGAAACCATTGTCCACCTCAAGGCCACCGAACATCGTATCCTTACACAACCAATCCAGTCTGCGCAATCCCTCCCCTAAGCGACCACCAGGAACGCCGATGGCAGTAGAGCGGTTGTGGTAGTACGCGTGATCGCGTTCCACTCTATGGCCCCCAGAATCTAGATCTGCATCTTCCTTCTTGAGGTTCTTGTGCAAGAAATCGTCCAGCTTATCAATAATTTCTCCACAGGTGACACCGATGGTGGGATCCTGGGCATAAACGGTAACACTCCAGGGGAACGTGCGAGAAATGATCTTGATCTCTGTTAGACGAGGGTACGTTGCCGGTGAACCCCGACCGTTTGACCACGATTTGTCAGGTCTGTCATCGGAACGGACGCAATGCGATGCGTTGAAGAGCATGTTCCACTTGAGGTAGACTTGGTCGAGGTCTTGGGTTGGCGCGGTCATTAAGGGGTTAACCTTGAGCTGCGCCCTGACGACGCGGAGAAGGAGGGGAGTAAGGACTGGAGCGTCTGGGGAAATGGTTAGCATGCGCGGAGAAACTGTGAGCACGGAACGCCTACAGTGGGGTCCGGTTGCGAATGGATCAACTATATCGAGACCTTCGTTTGACCTGTCTCTCAATGCGGCCACGGGACCGCCTCCAGTTTGCTGAGGAACAATCGGAGCAGGCGGTTGAGCCCAAGGAGGGGGTCCACCACCTCCCCCTCCCCCTCCCCCGGTCCATGGAGTCGTTGGAGGGACAGCCATTTGTGGTCCAGGTCCACCACCCCATCCACCCCATCCACCCCAGCCGGGAGGTCCGGCGGGCGTCGCTGGTGCATTCCATGGTGCACCATAGGCAGCAGGAGTGGGGCCACCTCCCCAACCGTTAGGGGCGAACCCGGGGGGAGGACCTCCGCCAGGAAGGGGTTGTTGGAAGGCATTGAAAGTCGTGTGTGGTTGAGGACCGTTGTAAGGTGTAACTGGTGGCATATTTGGGTTCCAGCCTGAAGCGGAACCGATCCAATCTGCTGACAAGCCGTTTGGTAAAATTCGGGCATCCGGAGTTGGAGGTACCCCAGCGGGCAGCCCAACTGGCGGAGGATGATACGAACCTGGTGCTTGGTACGGGGTAAAGGATTGTTGGGCGGGGTGGTACGGAGTCCCGGGGGGATATCCTTGGGGGAACGCGTTCATGCTTTGGTACTGAGCGGATGCCCAGGCGGGAGGACTAGGACCGCTGGAGCTTCCGGTGTGTTGGTGAGGGATCGGTGGAGGGCGGACTGGCGCTGACTCCGGGGGCAGACCGGATGGCTCTGGTACCATCGGCGACGGATTGGGTGAGTATTGCGCCATAGGAGGCACGTTTGAGTATGGAGGGGGCTATAAAAGGTCTTGGTGCATGGTATAATGATACAGACTGGGAACGTACGAGGAAGATGGGATCCTAGGATGATCTTTGAGGGTAGAAGTGACTCGCGAGTCGGTTGATACGGTCCAATCACACACGATATCGAACGCTTGGGGGTATCCCGAGTCTGCTGGAGTAATCCAGATTATGACTGGGAGGAGCTCTGTGGGCGATGGCGAGATCTAGGAGTGCCGTTCGGGTAGAATCTCAGCCTTCGGATGTTTTTGCATTTCTGATCGGGTTCCCACGCTCGGTCATCCTCCTGAGGGCCAAGAGAAAACAATTTCGACAGCGGTAGTAGCACAAAGGACAATTATGGTATCACAATCAAAAAACTCAAAAGGAAAGGGAATCACAACGTCTGGATAAGGATCGTGGTATCGTCGATCCACGGGGTATTCATGTCCAAGGTCAGAACCCTCGAAACACTTTTCAGGTCCTCACCACCAATAGAGTGCCTGAGAAGTTTCAGGGCTAAATTTGCTCTACCCGACGTCCCCTCTTTCCTCACGGCTTCCGCAACCACTCTGCCCCATTCATCAATCATACGTTGTTCGTCGGAGAACTTGGTAGTGGACCAGAGGTCTGCGAGTCCATCAGAACAGAGAATAAGGAATCCATTGTCGGCGTTAGGACGAAGCCTCCTGTGTGTAATTTCGGGTTTGGCGGTGATATAGGGTGGAGAGATATTCCGATCAAGAAACTCGTCCCAGGCAGACGTGTCACGATAGCCAGGGAAGATGTTGTACAGGATTTTACGAGTGAATTCCGGCGGTTGCTTAAAGGGGATATCACCGATGCCTAGACCAAGAAATGAGGGCGCGTCTTGAGAGGTTATAGGGGGATGAACTTACATCTCGTCGGGGCCAAGGCACCCAAAACGCGCCGATCAAGAATGCATTCTGGCTCCTTTGGGTGTTCCGAAATTATACGTGAGACCTCGGCATCGTTGTCACAATTGTGATTAGTTGTCAGCAATTCAGACTTCCATCTGAGGGGACCATTCGGGGAGACAAGAACTTAAGGTGGTTAGAGGTAAGGACGTGTGCCGAGATGAGAAGAAAATGTTGGGACCAACCAGCCTGGCAATCTCCCACATTTGCGACCCACAAGTTTTGATGATCGGGATCTATTAGCGTGACCAGGGCAGTAGTTCCGTACATGCAGAGGCGAGCTTTTTTGAGGAACTGGGGGTCTGTGTTCCGGTTTAATATGGCCTGTATCGTCGACTGCGGCATATTTGCCACAGCTTGGATGCCGCCGGGGAATATTTCGAGTATGTCACCTGCGATGGCACGATCGAAGGAAGTGGACGCCTGGGATAAAATTTGAGACACCTCCGCCGGATCTTGTAACCGTTCTGGAGGCGAACTGGACAAGAGTTCTTTGACAATAATGGGTAGGTGATAAGCGGTATGCTCGACGGTAAGATCGCCCAGATGACCTTGGAATGAAATTAGCATGTCGTCAGGCGCTTGGATAGTGCCGGAAGGGACACGTACCGTCAAAAACACCTGTCAGGGTCCAGACCCGACCACGGACGTTAAGTTGCTGGACCGTGTATCGGTCCTGAGTAGAATAGACGTTGCAGGGCTGGAAATTCACGCCATATGCCGAGTAACGAGAACCGATTGGAAACGAGAGTGGCTTGGCCATGAGCTCGAGTTCGCGAGTAAGCTCAGTTTCTGCCAGGATACGGTACGGACGAGGCCAAGGACCGTCGTCTGGGCCGACCCTGGAGCCAGGGATTTCGACGTCGTAGGCCACGTCCTCGACGGCGGAGAGAGTCTTAATCATGGGGGAAGGGGGGCGAGAGGACGAGGATGCATGGACTGGACGGCTCTAATATATGCCCTCCCGCGTTGGATAATCCAGCGCAGTCCATCCTTAATTCGAACCTCGAGGCCGCCTCCTTGGATATTATCTTGACCGACTCGCGCCCTTGCTTCAACTTGAATCACCGTTCGAGACTCAAGGTCTCGCCCGGATCGAATCGCCGGCATCTCCTTCTATTTTAGGTAAAACGATCAGACGGTCACGTGCCCATCGTTGGTCCACCTCCCGCTCACGCGGATTTCCTTTTTTGGGAGCCAATTGTCCTTTGTCGGGAGGACAAGGGCGAATGGTCCATTGTCTCGAGAACGATGAATAGCTCGCGTATCCCGGTCGGGTCCCTCTCTTCTTGCCTCCCACCACCACCTTCTCGACCAGATGTTCTTGTCGAGCATTTTCCTTCCCACTCTCCTTTTCTTCTCAAAGTCTGCTGGTAGGTCAAAGGTCCAGAAACACCTCTTCGCAAACTCACTTCCGTGTGACAGATGCGGCTCAATCAACTGTTGTTTGCATTGCTGGTCAATGTATCCAAGGATACACCAACCTAACCGGTTTCGTGCAGCCCCCTCTTTTTCTCAGTCACAACCCCAACTAACCGCTTGTCCCTCACAGTTGGTGCTCAGCTGTCGGCCCCTGGGGCGGTGACCGACATACGACTGCTTCCCGGACACTATACGACCACTACGGATCCCCAACTACTTCATTCCCTTTTGACGAACAAGGATGCTACTTTGAAACCTTTATCACAAGGTTTTACGAACAACGGCACTGTTTCTCTACCCCTCGATGTCGCTCTCCAACCCGGGGTTGCGGTCTACTCCCAGTCCATGTACAGTGGCAACGACTTATTCGCTCCCCTTCCTACCTCCCCCGTTGGGAACTCCTCTACCCCAGTCACATCGCAGTCATTTGCGCTTTCATCAAACATCTGGCTCTCGATGCAATCCGGCTCCGACCGTGTTGTTTTCTGGAGTTCCGTCCCCGATGTTGCCCAACTCCCCGTTTCAGTTGCAACAGGCGCCCTTGCGATCCTCGACATTCAGTCGTCATCATGCAGCCCTGCCTGTTCCGGTAACGGCGTATGCTCCGCTAGTGGGAAATGTGCTTGCCCAACTGGTTTCACTGGCTCTGCTTGTGAATCCTGTCAAGAGGGTTTCTTCGGCCCTCAATGCAAACCCTGTCCATCCAATTGTGACAAGTGCGATCAGGGAATCACAGGTACCGGTATCTGCCTTACCCCCGCAGTAACCAATCTCCCGTCAACCTGCAACTGTGTCAACGGCGTTTGCGGTTCCAATGGACAGTGCACGTGCAACCCTGGCTGGACTACTGGTACCGATGGATCCTCATGTTCGGCGTGCTCCAAGGGTTTCTTCAAGACTAACGACGGTAACTGTCAAGGTTGGTCTCGATTCTGACCCTAAATTTCCCCTATCTAATGGGCTTTTTCAGTTTGCCAGCTCGGGTGTACTCAGTGTGCCGATGGAACGGGGACCTGTATCACCTGTCAATCTGGTTTTACTCAGGACGCCAACGACAGATCAAAGTGCATTGCTGCAAAGACGACAACATCGACCGGAATCGTGTGCCCTGACGGAAGTTTCAGCGATGGCACCACCTGTAGCCGTTGTTCTCCGTCGTGTACAACCTGTTCAGGAGCGACCTCGAATGATTGTATTATCTGTGCTTCTGGCACGTACAAGTTCAACGGGAGTTGCGTTAGCGCTGACGGGAACGGTGTCTGCACTGGTTCTGGTCTAATCGCCGACAATAACAAACACGAATGTGACAGTACGCCGCCTCATTTACGTCCGTGCTTACCAGAGACGCTCAAGGGATTTTAGGTTGCCCTTTGAAATGCACAGGATGCAATATCCCAGGTTTCAACGTCGCTTCAACTGTAGACCAGCTTCAATGCACGGGCTGTCTCCCGGGGTTCGTCCTCAGCGGCGGCAAATGTGTCGAATCCTGTCCTTCCGGAACGTTCATCGACGCTACCAACAACACCTGCAAGAAATGTGACGCGTCCTGCTCGACCTGTTCCGGATCCACAAACTTCTGCCTGACCTGTGCCAACAACCAGCTCGCGTCTTCTGGATCGTGTGTCACAAGCTGTCCTTCGAACACCTTCAGTTCTTCCGGCACCTGTCTTACCTGTCATCCCGACTGCGCCACATGTTCCGGCGGAGCGTTCAATCAATGCTCCAGCTGTCCCTCTGCTCGGCCGGTTCTCACGAACGGACGTTGTCTCCCCACCTGCGCCCAGAATCAATATTTCGACAAGACGACTTCTACCTGTCAAACCTGTGACTCGAGTTGTTCGAGTTGTTCTGGCCCTGGATCCAGCTCCTGTTTCGCCTGCGGAGACACAAACAAGGTGCTGAGGGGCGGTTCATGCGTAGATGCGAGCTGCAAGAGCAATACGTCTGTTGTCCCAGGGATGGGCATTTGTCTGTCCGAGCTGGTCATGGTCCCCGAGCCATCCGGAACGGCAAGCACGCCCCCTTTGCCCAGCATCACTGGTATCAACTCTCCTTCTCCCACAAAGAGCGATTCCAACAAACTTAAGTGGTGGCAAATTCTTCTCATGACCCTTGGGTGCGCTTTCATCTTCATGGTCTTCCTGATGTGCTGGAGGCGGCGAGCCAGGAAGCAGAGGGCCAACAAGACGAAGCAATTTGCCATGGCGAAGAAGTTGGACGGTACTCTTGACTGGAGGCAACGTCTTGTCAGATTCGGAGAGAGGTTGTTCGGACATACGTCGAAGAACGGACTCGCTGGACATGATACGTACGCTGCCAGCCCGCCGGCCTATCCTGGAGACACCAAAAAGGGAGACATCGCGTTGCGTGACCTCGAGGAACAAAGGAGGTGGCGAGACGATCTGAAACGACCAACGACATATCACAACGACGAAGACCTCGATGGAATCGTTGGGGCCTACGAGTACGAACAGACGATCGGGAGCTCACCCTCGGAGTATAGCCGATACTATCACCGTCAATCCCACAACAACCCCTCTGCGGAGCTGGAGCGAGAGTATGCCCGGCTGCGGCAACAGAAACCCAGGGAAGATCTCTTGGAGAGCCTCGCGAGTCGGTCGATTTATTCCCAGGTCACTGGTTCCAATAAGAGGGTCCCGGAACCGAGATTGCCGGTCAAGAACTTGCCTGTCTCGAGGTTCTCCATGTCCACCGGCAGTGGAAGCAGCAGTCGAAGTCGGACGTTGACTCCCGCTCAAGAATACAAGGAGAGTATTGAGCATCGAGAGCCGCAAGAGAATTTTACCGGTTCTTCGGGGGACTCGAACAACCCGTTCAGGAGGTTTATCTGATCTGGAATCTCGCACGCACCGTACGTACGCCTCGGACTGCCGGCTTTATTGCTTCTCCCTATCTCATGGACGTTTGCCTACCCTCATCTAATTTCACATTCACTTGTTTACGACCAATCCCTCTGATTCTGCGAAAAGGAGGCCTTCATCCCATATCACGTTCTCGTGCATCGTGTCTTGCATACACTGCGTTTATACCTTCGTTCAGCCTGTAGCCTTAGTTCTTTGCTCATAATATATGCCACGCTAATGTTCGATACCGAATTCTACGTCGGACGCGGCTCTGCTCTTTCTGGGGCAGCGTGTGGATGTGGTTCCCTCGAAACGTGCGCCCACCGTGGCGGTCAGGAACGAGTCCAAAGTGTCACAACAGAAGGGAAGAGAAACACTGCGTAGGAAGCGGAGGCAAAGCTTTTCCAAAAACTGGATAAGTTCTGATCGCCGTTATAAGTCATCCAACGGGACCCTATTGTTCTGCCAGCGTTTTCTATCACAGCTGGCTGCGAGGTCCCTGTTGATGCATGATGAGCGCCCTCGAGATGGGGCCTCCACGCGGAGACGTGTATAGATTATCATGTGTACCGACCCTCAGGCGTTCATCTGGACACACGGTTTGATTTTGATTTTCGGAACGCAGCAGTCCGTGAACCTTCCAAGTCTTCGTAATTCAGATGCAAGGGGAATCGTGGTCGCGACGGCGATGCATCGTAACGTACGTGTAACGATAAAGGTTGGGGTGGGGGGGAAGGGTTCTCTGATCCGTTCTGAGGGCACGACCGTTTGTCCGTGTTTCGTGGTTTGTATATGGCGAATTCGAATTTTTGTACGATTCCCAGTGGGCAAATGGAAGTCGGGACCTTGTTCGGATCCGCCGTGCAGGTCGTCCGATGCCCAAGACCACTCGACAATCCTCGTGGAACCAGCGACCCCACCCATGTCGGCTGCGGAATGATGTCCAAGGAGTGTCTTACGTAATGGCGATTCCCTCCCACCCTTGACCACCACCGCTATGTCCACACCACCAATCCAGCATGCAGCCCGAACCGACAATCCTTCAGAGGTCGCTGTTCTCAACGGGTATGTGTCTCCTTAGCCTGCCTCCACCGGGGTCTCGTCCCCGGTCACACCGACGCCGCTCGAACACAGTCACTGACCGTACCGGGAGGGTCCGCCTCTGTCCCCCATTATGATTTCCAGGAAGAAGGCCAAGACGCCGGTCATCGCCGGGTCCGTCTCTGGAGCTTGCGTACTCCTCGCCTGGACGATCGGCTTCATCATCTTTTTCGTGAGACGGAGGAGGCAGATACGCCTGGCCAGAGAAGCAGGTTTCAAGAGCCACAGGGACATCATCGACTTTGTACCCGTACCAAACGCCACGACGTACATCATCCCACCTGATCCCGCTTTGGTCGGCCCTCAACAGTCGTACAAGAAACACACTCGCGAACTGGAAGGACAACGAGACCAGGTCGACCAATTGCCCATGTCCGACACCCACCCCCGAGTTGCCGATCAACCTGAGACCGCGGTCTCCTCTCCCCAGGAATACTCACGACCCAACTCTACCACGGACTCGACGCCGGTGATTACGAGTATGGGCCCGAGCACCGTAGAATTGAGCATGGTCGAATCTAATTATCCCATGTCGGGCTCATCGACGCGCCTCCCTCTTGTTCCCCTCACTCGGAAAACACCAGCCGATCGAGAGAGGTGATCCCTGACGGACATTAAAGTAAGCACTTTTCCGGGGTGGTTCGCAACTTCTCCCGAGCTGACCATTGCCGGATTAAAGGGCCCCTGCGAGGCATTCATTTAGAATGTTCATTCGTGGCGAGCTCAGGCAATCCTCCGTCGTGGGAGAACCCCGTCAGGCACCTTTGCCCCCCCTGGGTTAGATGCCGTTGTATGGTGGCTGCTATACTCCTTTGGATAGATATCATAATGTGTAGACACCGCGCTGAACCCTATATCTTGTACATTGAATGACATGACCTTCAGTTTCCTCTCCCCCTCAATCGCAGTAAGCACCAACATTGGCGGGCTATGGATATTGTCAGTCCCAGTAGGTGGAGCTCGGTCGCCTCCCGTACCTGAACGTCCCGAGCGTAACGCTTCAGAACACCTCTCGTGACCCTGATCTTGTTTCTTCCAGAAGCCTCCCACTCTTTTCGACGCCTAGCTTCCTCTTCGGGCGTGACGGTCCAGCTGATGGTCTTCTCCACAGTGTCAATGGCGATCTTATCCCCGTCCTGGACCAACGCGATCGGTCCTCCCAAGAGGGCCTCGGGGACAACGTGTCCGATGATGAATCCTCGAGAAGCACCGGAGAAGCGGCCATCCGTGATCAACGCCGTCTTTCCACCAAGACCGGCACCCATCAATGCACCGGTCGGTCCCAACATCTGACAAGCCGCAGCGGTTTCAGAGAACCGTAATGGACGTTCCTATTATTCGCGTACCTCCGGCATTCCAGGGCCACCCTTTGGTCCAAGGTACCTGAAAATGATGGCTTGTCCCGCCTGGATCTCCCCTCGGTCAAGCGCAGCGTAGAAATCATCCAAACTGCACAGAGACCGTCAATCGCGGCCTAGACCTCCCACGGCGGAAGACCGCACTTACTTGTCAAAGCACTTTGCGACACCATCGAATTTCAATCCCTCCTTGCCAGTGATCTTGGCGACGGCGGTCCCGGGTGCCAAGTTACCCTTGAGGATCGTGATGTGACCAGTAGATTTTATCGGGTTCGACAGGGGCCGGACGACGTCTTGCGTGGTAAATTCGAGCTCGGGAACGTCGGCAAGGTTCTCAGCAATGGTCTTTCCTGTGACCGTCAACTGAGAACCATCAATGAGGTC
>QFEV01000514.1:12198-32597 GCA_003316405.1 Thelephora aurantiotincta
AGTTCCACATCTCCCTCCGACAAAGACAACCCAAACGTCGTCGACTGGCTGGATAAACTGACGGCCAGTCTCAACTCTGATGTAAAGTCCGCAGGAGGAACTATGGGGTCAAAATCATTTACCTTCACCCCACGTCCGAAGGACACAAACTACGACTCTGACTCCGACGGCGATGGTCTCACCACAGTGTTGGGCGGGGGTACACAGGATGACCTCAACAGCGACGACGAGGGTGACGGGGGTTCAGGCGTCACGAAGAATGCGGCCGGGGCCCTTCCCGACGCTATTGTGCCTATTGGCTTGATTGCGGACCTGAGCTTGTCAAATGGTAAAAGTTCGACGAAAAAAAACCACGGTGACGATGAAGACCTCGTAAGTTTTCAAGATTTACTTAGTGTCTGTGGTGGCGGCTGACGTGCTATTCCCGAAGGGTTATGCGAATGAAAGCTATTTCAAGAAAGGTGAGCTCGGGTGCCTCCGCACCCAGAGTTTTACCGGTTTCCTCGTTGGTAGTTTGTTGATTTCTCCTCTTCTCAGGCGCCGCCACGGATCTGGGACTCCGAGCCTCGTTAATTGAACAGCATACGCCACCGGAGATTTTGGTTCACGGGTTGGTCACATCCACAGATGTAGAGAAGCTCTTTTCTATGTATGTGTGGCTGTCAACCTATCTGGAATGTTCCATGTAATCTAACATTACTGATTGCTATTCCCAATCCCCAGATTCTACACCAAACTAAATGTGGGTATCAGCGGAATTCCGTGATGTTCGCAGCTCATCAGAGGTTCCCCTGCAGCCCCATGTGTCTTTATTGGATCCCTCCTTGCACACACCGGCCAACACTTTTGCGAGATGCCCGTTCCTATTTACAGTTGGTGCGTTAATTCCCCTCCAGACCCTCTCTGTACCGGAAAACTAACCGGTAGTGACATAGTATGTGCCG
Organism: Thelephora aurantiotincta; assembly: GCA_003316405.1. NCBI lineage: Eukaryota > Fungi > Basidiomycota > Agaricomycetes > Thelephorales > Thelephoraceae > Thelephora > Thelephora aurantiotincta. The sequence continues at coordinate 13,143 of QFEV01000514.1, forward strand.
TTTCGTCCCGGTACTACAGAGAAAAATCCGAAATATATCCAATTGCGATGCATTTCGCGAGGCATGCGGCGGCTAACGCGCTCATCGACGGTTGGAAATCTGTGGAGTTGTGTCAAGCATATATCCTCCTTAGTACCTACGGCGTCCCTGCTAAACGCTGGGAGGAAGACCGCGGTTGGTTGTATATTGGTCTTGCACTCAGGTTTGTCAAATCGTGTGTTGTACTGGACGCGTGTTGACCCTGCCGCATCGTCAGGATCGCTACGGATCTTAACCTGTACCTGCCACAACCGAAGAAACTGGCTAACGAGAAACAGGAGAGGGAAGCGCTGAACAGAACAAGAACGTGGCTGATATGTCATAATTTGGACCGTTCTACCGCCACCCAGTTCGGCAAGCCACCCTCAATCAAGGAGGACTCGTGAGCGACTTGTCCGGCTCGAGCCGCATAACCTTTACTCACTGGATTTCCAGGGTCGTTAGGAACTCGACGGATTGGTATAAGAGATCTCATTTCAATGATCGCGTAAGGAAGTGTGCGGAATGCGGTGTACACAGGTTTACACGGTACCCTCATTTCACAGTATGACATCGGACTATGTGGCTACACCAGCCTCTTGAGAATTGTGGCCAAGTTTCACGAGGAGTTATTTTCGGACCCCGACACGGCCACCGGCTTGAATAAGGTAACGAAAGATCCGTGGGTTTGAAATTCGTTGCGTTATGGCTTACACCACCTCCCGATACTCGCAGTCCATCAATTTCAGGGCGGTTACCGACTTCTACGATGACAAATTGACGACGTTCGACGACGAGTGGAAAGGAAGGTTTGGGCAGAGCGATACTCGCGGTAAGCGGAACTCTCTCCCGTATCGTCCCGTCTCGTGACTATTCTTTATTAACATTAAATTCATGTAGAGACTTCGTACATATTCAGGACCTCATTGCTTCCCTTGTGCGTGTGTGCCCTACCAGCATTTTAGAAGAGCTAATTCTCTCCCCTCTCAGCCTTGTCAGTTACTCGAGACTCGTGATGCACTCGTTTGGTTTCCAATACGCCTTTGAGAAACGCGTTGAGGCAGATATGCGGCACTTTTACCTGAAATGTTTTGGTGCTGCTACCTCCGTGATCGGAATCATGAATGAAGCCTTGGCTCCAAGTGGCTTCATGCTCTATTCTCCGGATGGTGAGCCGTAGCCGCTTCTCCGTGCGTACCAGGATCCGACATCGGTTGGTCCTTGACAGGTCACTTCGTCTTCACGTCCTTCGCATCGGCGTTTTTGCTCAAGGTCAGTGCCGATCAAACCGCGCGCGCAACGTCTTGACCTGACACCTTGGTGGTCCCAGCTCCTGCGCCCCGAGTTTTCTTGGCTAGTGGATGCGGATGACAAGACCAAGATCTTCGACCTCATTGGATGTCTGATCCAAAACCTGAACTCCCCAGAGGTCGCCATAGATAACAAGCACACACCCAAGCTACACGCAAAGTTCCTCACTGGGTTGCTCACGAAACACCACCAGGACACAAACCAGGATCAACTTTCTCAAGCACCCCTTCCGCCAAGCAAACACCCCGCAGGTGGCAATCCTACTTCGTACAAGGGACAAGCGCAGCCTTCCAGCACCTCGGCTCAATACTTGGGTCATGGTCCCGAGACTACGCAGAGTACCTCGATGCCCAAGAGTGGGTTCGGGAGTGTTTCGTATGGCTCGGATCCAAACCTATCCTCGCAATCCGGGGTTTCCTACCAGCATGAAACACCGCAGTATCACCTTCAGACGTTGGATGGTGTGGCCGCCACCCAGGATGGCGCTGTGAACACGATGGCTGGTCTTTCGGAAGAGGATATGCTTGCGACCTTGCGAACGATTGGAAACCCTAACTGGTGGTCGAATATGATGATGCCTGGGTAAGTCGGTTCTTCTCTGTCGACGGCAACACCGTGTCTGATCATGCGCGTGGGGGCAGGTTCTCCTGGCCGAGTCCAACCGGTTCTCCGGAAAGTTCTGGGCCACCTCCCGTTCAGTCTTTCCCTTCCAGTTCTTCTCTGACAGGCGCCACCGGGTTCGGTGGGGGGTTTGGAATGTACCCATCCGCTCAAACCGCTTCCGTTTCGCTTCACTAGAATCACGCGCCCATCTTCGCGCCCTGGTCAAGTTTTACGAATAATATCCTCTGCTTCATGTAATGAATCGTTAAGTTAGCGTACGTACCCGGACACATGTCTTGGGGACTGCCCCATGCGTTTTTTTTTGTAATATATCATGTCAACAGGGCACAACTCCCTGTGGTGACGTATGTACGAGACGGCAAGCAAGAAAGGCAAAGAAAGAGATACAAGGAAACACATGGATTGTCGCTCTCATACAATGACACACCTACCATCCCCGTCGCCCTTCAACCCCATGGCAGACTTTTCTGTCAGGATAGCGTTGCGGGTTCGCAGATCTTCGACCTCTTTCTCAAGGTTGTCTCGTGCAACCTTTTCTTCATATCTGAGCTTGACCGAGAGGGGGAGATAGAAATCCACGTCTTCCCACGCGCATTTCCTCAGCAGTATCGCTGCACGAGAAATGTCGTCTACAAGTGTTTCCATCTCCGACCAACGCGCTCCCGCTTCAATGTTACAATCTGGAGGGCAGATACGGCTGAGGAAAAGAGCAACAGCTTCGGGTTCCCCAATGCTCGAAAGGCCGACGTTCAACTCGGTGAGTCTGGGGAAGGGACGCGGGATTTCTGAGACGGACGGAAGATCCGTCTCTGTCGCGTGCAGGTACAACCCGAGTTTTCGGAGGTTCGGACAGTTCCGCGCAAAGGGGAGCAACGCGCGGAGCGTCAGGTGCGGTGGCGTTTCCATCGCTGACCCTAGGATCACTGGCTCCTTATTGAGATCGATTACTTCGAGGGTGGGCCATCTGCTCGTCAACGTCTCTAGATCGTCTAGTGTCAGACAAAGCGGGATGGGGTACATCAACTCGAAGGTGGTTAAATGGGGACAGTCCAGGAGGGGTCGGAAGGTATCCAATGTTAACGCCTCGAATTCTTGTTCCACCTCTCCCCACTGGGTACTCAGGATCGGCCCTGGGAGCGCCTCTAAGTAAATGCTCTTGATTAACGGGAAATTCTCCCCAACGGCGGAGAGATATTGGCGGATCGATGCTTCGTTCTCTACAGAGATCGCGTGAACGTAGAGGGATGTAAGGTTTTTCGCGGCAGGCGCGAGCGTGTCCACTACTACTGGGATGAGTTGTGAGAGATGTGCGCTGAGGGAGAGGTCCCAGAGCGTCGGGAAGCCGTCCTTGGGAATAACTGGGCTGAAACTCTTGACATCCTTCTTGTCCCCAATACCCTGGTATTCCATGAATTGGAACTCGATGATACCAAGGTTGGGTACACCCGCAAGAGTCTCCATTAGGCGACTCGTGATGTGGTATGGGGGTACCACGACCTTCTCCAGGCGTGGGAGTTCACCAAGGAGATGAACGAAATCCTCTTCGATAGCTGAGGCAGGGAGTGAGGTGCGTAGGTCCAAAGCCGTGAGGTGTGGCATCCGCGCCGGGATATTGTCAAAGAAGGTCCGTAGGGGTTCAGGGACGTTGTTCAACCGGAGGTTGAACCGACGAACCGACTCGTTCATGAAAAAAACCGCGAACCTCCACTGACTGGGGAAGACGGTACCATACGTGAACTCGCGAAGGTGCGGGAGAAGGCTGAGACTGGTCCTTGTTTCTGATATCTCTGCGAGAGAGATGGTGGTAATCTGAGGTGTTTTACCAACATCCTCGTAGGTGAATTTGCGAACGCGACGAGCGTATGTCATGAAGCGAGACCAATCCTTCGGCTCGAGTTTCCTTTCGAAACTCTTTAAAATGTGGTCAGGGATCCGAGGTTAATCAGAGGGTTAGCCACACCACATACACTGGTGTGAGTAGATATTGGCGCCAAAAGAGACAGGAGTCTCCTGGGATTGCGGACTTCCCTCCACAGTTTATCACGAGCCACTTCGGACCATACTTTGCAGACGACGGTGTTATTCACATTCGAAGTGGGATCAAGATGGTCGAAAATAAGGTCAAGGAGTTCTGGGATAGAACAGACGCGTTGAATGACGGATTGGTACATGGACGAGAGTTACAGGCGGTGGTGCCGAGGGAAGAATAGGTTATGACACGTGACTTATGATCGCGTCACAGTCCCGCTGACATCCGGGCTTCAAGTTCTCACCGGGGGCAAATACATCAAGCGGGCACAGCAAAAAAAAAGGCAGTACAGCTCTTGTGTGTCCCATATTAGTATACAAAAATCAATCGTCTCGCGAGAAATGGCGACGAGGACGAGGCCGAGGAGGTTCGAGGAAACTATATGGCGTAACACCTTCGACGCATCGCGGAGTCATGTCTATCACCTTTTCATCTTCGGCAAAACGGTACCCATAAGGCCAGGTGGGAATGTAACAGATTTCCTATGAGATTTGCCCCAGGTCTAGTACGATTTTCAGAGGAATGAGTCAGGGACTAACCTCGGGCCCACAAGCAGGGTCGCATCTAAGCCAGATTGACCAGTCCAGCCATTCCATAAGCCTGGCGATATCTGCTCCCCACTTCTCGAGGAACAGTTTAAGCTCCTTGACATCAGCCTTCTCAGAATCGAAAGCATCAACCCAGATGTCGCCCAGCACACTGCAAATCTGGGCAAGGACTTCCTCTATGGCCCCTTTAATCACCCTCTCCTGTGGTGTCAGCAAAGACTCGGGGGCCCAGGCAGTATGTGTGGATGCGCAATGCTTCACTACGGGGTCAATCCACGACCGATCGACAGGGCCAGTGGGATTCGGAGGTATGGCGGACACGAGCATGTACGGCGTCAACATTATTAGGACCTGGGACCTGGCTTCTGCAACTTGTTCGGTCACATTCCGTTTCGACTCTGAGTCTTGCAATACGTGGTACAACAACTCCAGGCGTTCTCCGTAGCGGTCGACGATGACTTGAACGATGCTTCCCCAATCAATCTCACTCCCATGACCATCTCGACTGAACATGTCGGCGAGCTGGTCTCGGATGCATTTAGAGTCGACCTCGGAAATTTCATCGAGACGGAATTCATCCCTAGACTTTTCAACCCTCGCCTCCACCAGGCTAGTGAGCGCCGGGTCAAAAAATGAAACAACGCGGGAGTAGTCTATCTTGATTCGTGTTTCGCCAGGGAACCGATTATGCCACATCCCGGAGGTGAGAACACCGAAAGCGCTCGCCAGATATGATTGCGCGCCTCCCCTCCAACCTGGTGGAAGTTCCGTGGCGGGATGGCGTTGCGACGGAGGACGGTTGAACGGGTCGATGAGGCGACCCTCTCTTTCGCCACGAGGGATGAGTTCGGACGCCGACACAAGCTCCATCCCAGCGTCGAAATTGCAGGTCATGATCTCGCTGTGCAGAGTCGTATATCAACCAACCAGGATTAATAACGAACGGGAAGGGTTGTGCTTACAAGTCCATCTCCATCCTGGGGAGAAGAGCCTCGTGAGTAGAAGCACCAGGAAAAGGGGAACGATTGATCGTTACCTCACAAAACCGTCCAACTTAAACCGCTCTCCCCATTTACAGAGCTCCCAAATGCGAATTTTTTCGCTCAGGGCCATGTCGGGGCGGACCTTCCCCCAGATCACGACATCCTGGGTATCCATTACACCCGAAGACGTCAGTTTGATGGCGCTGGAACCGTCAAAGTAGACGAGCCGAAGTGGTCGGGTGGTGGCGTAGGTGTAGAGCCAACATTTCCCGCGACAAAAGACAAAAGAGTGTTCTGGGTCAGTCGCCAACCAGTCCAGCTTCGTCGGCCGGGTGTTGTTTGTTCTGCCGTGGTAGAGGAGTGTCCCAGGCTGGATAGTTGCAGCGGTTATGGTGTGCCCTACCTCACATCAATAAATTAGAATGGGTTCATCGGAAAGTCACCGTACCGTTGATATAACGAGTATTCGGCCAATGTTGAAGTAAAGAGCTGAGGGACCAGAATATGAGGTTTCCGGTCGAATTTGCCTTCTCAGATACCCTCTCAGGCGGCTTTGATTCATGATGAAAATCCTCGCCCCCGTGCTGTTGAAAGACCTGCTGGTCGGACACAACCAAAACTGCAGCGGCTGCAAGGAGGACCAGGAGGTGTGTCCAGCCGTGCATGTTGCGCCGAGTGGGTGTTCTGAGTGAAGCTCAGGGACCCTGGCATCAGTATACTTTTTTTTGCATTAGATAACCGGCGCAGAGGCCGCCAACTTGATGATCGGCATCACAGATCTTTCCCGCAAAAGAAGACATGTGGACTCCACCGCGGGACAAGAAAGAACTCACGGAGATTAGGAAAGAGTCCCTGGATATCTACAACCGCATACACTCCGTCGTGGAAGATGCTCTCTTCGTAGAAAAGGTCGCAGAGCACTACAACGAATACCCTGTAATTCGTGCGACCCATTCTCTTGCCATTTGCCGGGTCAGATTTAAACGAGATCAACAGCAAACTTAAGGTGCGGAGCTTGGTACGTGAACCCGGACCTGGTATGTCTCTTCTTGCACCACTGGAACTAGCTACAGCTCGTACGGTTGCAGAGTGGTGATAAATTCGCCTACTTCAAATCCACGGACGGGCACTTCAACAACTGGTCGTTCAATCTACGTCGGCCGAACGTGCACCTACTACCGATACTCGCGGAGAACCCTGGGTACGTTCCATAGGCTTGTTCGCTGACCTGTTGTGTTCTGAGCCGCATTTCAGAATAATCGTGGTGGACTCTACCAGAGCGGGAAAACGGATGCCCGACGCACTGGCAAAGACCATTCCAATCTGGTGCGCGGTAGTTAACAGGGCTATCGCTAAGAGGTTTCCTTCGGATATTCCGGAGGAATGGGAGACCGGACTCTTTACCCCACCCGCCTCGGTTAGTAGACAAGAACATCACCAGATAGAAATCTGTATCGATGGGTGGGCGGAGGGTCTCGTGGTAAATATCCGCTTTAATTTTATATATGTCTCGCCCTGATCTCCGGCAACAGAAGTCCGAGTACGAACTCCCACTTCTCGCAAATCCCGTGCGTCCGATCTGGGTGGATCCATCCACGACGGTCCCCCCAAGTTTCTCGGGATCCCAAGCCTTCACCCCATTGATCTGCCTCTCCGCTTCTAAGCAAATCGAAGAGGGCCTTGAAAGGCGGACAAACGGCTTTACCTATGTGCAGGGATCTGGGGACGATCACGAACTATGGGGAAGGTGCGCCACCCTCCGCTCACAAAAAACGTGCTCGGTCTCAGTATCGTCCAGGGGGCTGACACCGGACATCTTTTGGTCTTCTCGGTTAACCCTCCTTTCCACTCCGCGAAGTATCCTCGAGTCCGTTATCGACCGTTTAGTGGGTTCCCTGACTGCGAGAGAGGGCAGGTCAACACAACCAAGCTGGACTTCTGCTCTCAAGCCCGTACACTCCGTCCACGGAAGGCTGCTCTCCGCAGTCATTTCCGAACTCCCAAGTCCACCTCCACCCCTGGCACCGGTTGCCTCCGCAAGCCTTACCCGTCGCCTCGTATATGTTCTCATCGTTCCCCATTCCCCAAACGATCTTCCTAAAACGGATGCAGACCCCGTTTGTCAAGATATCCTCCGGATGCCCCTTCCTGCCACGGTGTCCGCACACTCCAACTTTTTCCTATACGATATCTTGCCGACGGCAATCCCGTTTGTTAGGAAACATCTAGCTGTCGGTGCAGATGTCTGTGTTGCGTGCCCTACCGGAAAGGATCTAGGCCCAGGTGTGATCGTTACTGCGTTAAGTCTCTTCTTCAACGACGACGGGAACCTATTGCGCGATGACGATACGGATAAAAAAGGTAAGCCAGCAGGGACGCACTGCTCGAGCTCTCGGTTGAATGTATGCCTAGGAGTGACGATCGACAAATCTACGATACGGAAACGGCTCCAGTGGATCATCTCGAGCAACCCGAAAGTCAACCCCTCCAGGAACACCCTCAAACGGGTGAACGAATTCCTTATGTCGCACCTACACCATCCACGCTGCTCGTCTCCACCATCCGTACCTCAACCCAGTCCTTGAATCCGACTCTGATATTCAACCTTGTTGCTGGACTTTGAACCCCGCGTCCGTGCAGAAGATTTCCATGCGGAACGATGCCTCGACACCTTCTCTGAATGTCGATGGTACAATCAGGTATTCACCGCGTTTCATCGTAACCAGCGGCGTCACAACCCCAGAGATGGCGTCGGAGTAGGGCCCAGACGTGACTATATGCGCTGGAAGGGGCGAGTTCCCAGGTCTGTGCGGGAACACCGTGACATTTAGTGGGATAGTGGTGGAGGCGGGCGAGTGGCGGTCTGCGATCTGTAACCTAATCCTACGCGCCGACCCGTACAATCAGTAGCTACCCAGGAGACATTGACAAAACTCACTTGATCTGACATGTCGATGGAATGTGCAAATGTGACGTCGGGTTGTTCATGTATCTGCTTGAACTGGGGCTTCCGCCCGCCGCCCCACCTTGCCTGAAAAACTCTCCCATCAGGTTCGCGCTGGATCACCGGGGTGCTGTCACAAACCACAATCCTTTGACCACTTTTGAATACATCCCGGCACCTTCTTGAGGTATTGCTTCGAGAGATACCCGCCTCGAGCTCTCCGCGCGAAGGCTGAATGGTCCCAGATGTTTCTGAGCCTCAAACGTCGAGATGATGACGGTATAACTTCCCGCTGTAAAAGGACCGTCAGCTTTGAGTCTGGTGAGGCACTGGGGCAGTTGCTATACCGAGGAGGTCCCCCACCGCGCTCGCAAGACCATAGCTATACGTTCCGGACCCGCACACGATATCCGTCTGCGCGACGCTAAGGTTGTGGTCAGTTCCGAAGGAGGCGGCGTGGTTCGCACTCACTCAAACACTCTGCTCCCATCAGACCAGACGACCGATATATTTAAGGGGGCATCCCTGTTGGTTTGCCCGACCAGAACTACTCGAGCTTTTGTACCCCTTCCGACTACTTTGCCCTTTTCCTCGGGACTGATCCGTAGGCGATATTGTGGGTTCCTCATGTACGACGGATTGGTGTAATTCCCACCGGCGTTCTTGCTGGTGAACGTTCCGTCAACCTGACTTGTGAGGGTGAGAAGGTCGGTGTCAAACGTCAGCTGTCAACGCCATCGGGCTTGGGAGATAGGGTGACACTCGCTTTGTGACAAAACTGTAGCTTGATAGGGGTCTCGTCCCACGAGAGCGATGAGATCGTGGAGAATGCGGTTATCGTAAACCCCGTTTCCTCCTCTTCCCCATCGTACGAGGCGATTAAAGAAAGCGAGCCTTCCCGGATTTCCTCTGCAGACATTTGCACCTGAAAATACGATGAGAACCCAGTACACGACCCCTCTAATCACCTATGAGACAACCCTCGAGTACTCACTAACACGTGCGTCGAGTTGGTGAACGAACCCTAAGAAGCATTGCCCGTGCCTGATAAAAATGAATCCACGTAGGCATTAAACCTGTATCACTCACAGCCTCTGCGATTTGATCGATCTTCTGTTGGCTGATACGCCGATCAAACTCGCCCTCAGCTCGCAAGGCAATGTAGTCCGAGTTCTTCTTCGTGTCGGAGACGTGTCTCGTGAGTAGTATCCATAACCTATGATCCGTCTCCTCGCTCGGAGACACGGTGACCGGGAGGTTTAGCCGGAGGTGGTAATGACAAGCTTCATCGAAGATTAGAGCCCGGAAGCTGGCTGAAACAAGGAACCAGTGCGTTTACCGTGGCCATCCGTGACGCGATCATTATCTCGCGCCCAGGTTCTGGAAGAAGCAACGTCATTGGGCGTACGGAATGTCAACGGAACATTACGAACGTACCCGTGAAATGACAACTGGTGAGAAAAGGTCGCGGGGTCCCAGCTGAAATACGCCCCTTCAAATGTCTGGCAAACCTCATCCCAGCTCATCTCAAACGTTGCTATGCGAGAATAAGGAGACAAGTGGGGTACGGAATAAAGCAGGGTCTTACGTGAGTTTGTAGATGGCGATCCAGATTCCCAAGAGTCCAGGATCGTCAAGGTCCGATCCTCCTTGGTATCAGAGATATCTAGAGATTGTGCGAGTCGAAGGGTTAGCCCGAGGGTTGAGGAATGAGGCACTATTCTCCGACCTATAACCGCATAACAATGGGAAGGGAGGAGGTTTATCTTTCCCCGACGAACGCCCTCTCGGTCAGGAGTTCCTAACGTAAGGATACAGTGACCTGAGAAATAAGATATGGATTCTGCGACACCGGAAGAGGCTTATTACAAACCCTTGATAAACCCTTGGTAGATTTGTGCCCAGGTTTTCTCTCGTTGGAAGGCAGAGCTAGGGGAAGTTTAGGGGACCACGCTGATACACTTCTGATCGGACTCGCCTGGAGAAGCGCACATAGTCCGGAATCCATCCAATCAGGGTGCTTTGAGAAGGTGTCAACGACATAAATCGATAAAAAAAATCACATTCTCAACTGAAGATCGTCACCCGAATTCCTTCAGAACGTCAGCACGCGTCAAGAACATCTTCACGGAGAGAACAACTTACGACCCAGGAAAGTCATATCCTCCCATAAGTTTCAGGTACTTAGAGAGCGGTCACGAGATGCATGGGTGGTCTCGAAAAGGGGCTCACTGCTTTCTCAAGTAGGCGCGGCCACAGCGCTTGACTACTTCCAGTCGATAAACTTAACACATCGCCGTTAGAAGATACAGGTAAGGCATCGTCGATCACTGCGAGGGTAAATCAGCATATCGACTCGCTGGGGAGGGACGAGTGATATACCTATCTGGAGTATATCTATCAAATTTATGCGGGGGAGAAGACACTCGAGAGACTTACACGTCGTGAACCTCCATTGAAGCGAAACTTCGCATCGTATAAGCAAGTTGTTGGTAGTCCATTGGGATTTCTACCAGGGCGCCGGTGGAGAGATGATTGTCCTAGCTATTACCATGCTCAGGCACCAGTGAACCGGGAAAAACCCCCAAAAACGCACCCTAGAGGAAAACCGTTTGTGGTGGGCTAAACATACAACGATGGATGCACAAACTGAACAGTCAGATATGATCCGTTGAGCGATATCCTGTGGCTCGACATCGTTGGAAGAATGGATCCAGCTTGAGGAAAGATTGGCTGGGAGTTTCCAGGCCGCTGATCGCGCAAGCTGCGCTAGAGCTAGTTCAGGTTGGTCAGGATAATCTCTATCCCGGTTGATCTCAGGATGCGACTTTATGAAACGTAAGCGTGAACACACTCGCTAGGAAGTCTCGGATCGCGCCAGAGTGGGATCGTTTTGCCATTCACGCGGGAAGACTTCTTCAGTACGGCGAACTGTGATTCTGATGGAATAAATGAGATGAGCCCAATTTCGTGAAGCGGATATACGCACGTTCCGAGAAAGCATTTCTGACGACCGGCGTTAGGTCTCGATGGGCTGATTTGATCTTCTCAGCTCTCTGGAGAGCAACGCCCGCACGGGACTTCGCATGGGCTTTGACCTTATCGTCCCTTGCGGTGCGGGCCAGGTGGAGAAAGTCGTCAGCCGCGCTAAGATAGAGCTTGAACGCCGAGTCCCAGTCTCTGGCTAGTTCCGCCTTTGTTGCCTTGACGTATACAGCCTAAAATTTGCCCTGAGCAGCAATCCAAGGATCCGCACCGTTACAACCAAACCTCTGGATCCTTCCTTGTTGTCATTCTCTCCTTTGGAGGTGAGGACTTGCAACCCACTGAGTCCGATCAAGGTAGCAGCGCAAGCGTGGGAGTAAATTTCCAGGCACGGTCATAGCCACGTAAAACGACCGGACACAAGCACACCACCGCCAAAAGGCCGAATCCGGTTCACGACGACGGTACCATGACGGATTTTCTTTCAAGGGAGAGCGAGCTTCTAGGCGGTCAGTTCTCTTCGGACAACGACATTGATTTCGACCGCGCCGCCTCAGCCTTCCCCGATATCTCGCTCGATGGCTCAAGCGACATCCCGACGCCAACTCTCGGTGGTGCACCAGGTTTATCCCACCAAACGAGCACATCCAGCTACGCAGACTTCGATGACTTTGCCACCCCACCCCCGCACACTGATGTGAAGGTCACCGGTGATGATGAGATTGAGCAGTTCGAAAGTCAATTCCCTGACATCGATGTCCCGTCTGTATGCGCGAAACTCCAAAACCTGACTGCCTACGTTTGTGCTCACGAACCTTCCTAGACTTCACACCCTGTGATTCAACAGCAACCCACATTCGGCGGTGCCCCAACGTTTGCTCCTCGCCCTCAACCTCCAGCATCTGCTGCAACTCCCATCTTCAATGCGCAATTGGAAGAGGACGAACCAGAAGCCATCAAGTACGACTCTTGAACGACTCTAAGACACGGGACGCTAATCAACCTTTCCAGAGAGTGGCGCGAGAAGAAAGAGGAGGCTATCAAGGCGCGTGACGCTACATCCAAGGCGAAACGTCAGGAGACCATCGCCAAGGCCGAACGCGCAATCGACTCTTTCTACGAGGACTATGCTCGCAAAAAGGAGAGGAACATCAGAGAGAATAAGTAAGTCTTCTTGATAGCTTGCTTCTGTAACCACGGGTTTAAAATCTATGTAGGGAACACGAGAAGCAGTTCCTCGAGGATCAATCGCTGTCCCTTTCGTCCGGCACCACTTGGTCACGGATTTGCGACCTCGTCGACTTGCAAAATTCCCAAAGCAAAACTATCGCTCGGGCAGGACCTAACACCACTGACATCTCCCGTTTCAAGGAGGTCTTGCTGCGCTTGAAGAGGGAGGGGGACAATGCGCCTGGAGCTCAAGGCTACTGAACAGATGTATATCCGAGTTTTTAATTCTGACTTATATTGCCTGTTACGTTTCAGAACGCGTACAGTCGTATCGCGGGACTACTCAAAGCTTTGTGGTGGGGTCGCTAGTCGTTGAGAGGTGGGCATGGATCCATGTAATGACCTCGTCTGTAAACTTCTCGTCCATGCCATCAGGCTCGTTGCAGAGTTCGTGGTATCCGCCCTAGATTAGTATAATTGAGTAACAAAACGCGAGACAATCGAATAGTCACCCACCGAGTACGATGAGAATGTTTTGTCATCAGCCTTGACCTTTTCTACGAATGACTTGGACGCATCATGGGAGGTGATCTGAACGGAACTCAGCGATGCACCAAACGCGACGAAGTGAATCCCACCTTGTCATCGTCACCGTGGACGACCAGAAGCTACGGATGCTGAGGATTAACATCCCATTCCAGAATCAACGAGGTGATTTCGGGGCGTACAGGAAGGGATTCCGGGAAACGGACATAGTCCTCATTGAGTAATTTCTCACCCTGAGGGGCAAGGGAGAGTTAGAAAGGGCAGAAACATCCGATCGTAACCTCCGCGCACCCCGTCTATCATGTCGACGAGTCCAGCAACGGTTCCCATTTGCTTGATGAGCGGGTCGCCGAGGACCTTGTTTCTCTCAGGGTGACGGTTGAGGTCCTACGAGACCCGACGTCTGGTCAGTCAAATACGCTCAAAAATTGTGAGGGTCCCTGCTACCTCCTGTTTCAGAGGGGCGGGAATTCGCAAATGTGGGAGGAACGCTCTCGCCTTCCTGGCTAACCAGGTTTGTAAGGGCGACTTCGGGGTCGTCAACGTCAACAAAGGGCTCGACGCGATTACCCCGGACAAGAGTTTGACGGTATCTGGCGAAGGAGGGGCAGTTGACCTCGTCACGAAACCGAGGACGTTTCCGCCTCCCTAACCGTCCAAATGAAAAGAAAGAAAATCAGACAACCGCAGAACAGCATGTGCGCCCACTACTGACCATGGAGTGACCCATTAAAAAGGTAGGGAGGCCCGGAACCTCCTTCCTCGCATGCCCAATCGCCCACTCGATATCCTGGAACTGGTCTTTCCAATTAGTTTCCCCAAAGGAACTATCTTTGCTCTTATTTGCCACGTCTAACGCGGTCCTGCCGAACCCACGGCCGTCATAGGCGAAGAGAGTAATCTCTTTCTCCGGGTACCTGACGTGCGCGTGGTTGTATCGACCGACGTGTTCAGCAAAGCCGTGAACGAAGACGACGAGTGCTTTTGGCCGATCAGCCTTGTAGATCCGAGTGTAAAACTTTGTTCCAGCGGGGCCAGTGGCCCAGTTCTCTTCGAAAGCGGTGGAAGCCATGTGAAGGCCGTCAATATCACGTGTGAAGGGGTTAGTGTCAACTCTTTCAAGCTTTCAAGCACGCGACGCAGCTCGGTCTAATCCGGAAGTCGTCCGGCACCGTCGAGTCGAAATAAACACTCAAGTAATTCATGACTAGCTAGTAACCACCTACGGTCCGGCTGGTGCTTCGTTTGCAGCGAGGACCGTAGTATACAAGAAAACCTGCGAGCGACAAACGCGCAGCACAGACGCCACCAAGATATATTTACAAGATAACTCGTTCACCCAGAAAAAGCATACACCTGTTTTAAACCTCGATCTATTTCACAAAGTTTGATTATGCTACCAGCAAAACAAGACACAGAAGACGTGAGAGTGGGACGAAAGGAAAGTGAAGATAATGATAGATATGTCCAAGGTGAAGGTGTAGGGAGTGTGAGGGAGGTCGGTCCATGGACAACAAAACCGACCAAACGGACACCAATCTTGGGTAGACACATGCAGATCACATGCATGTCAGGGTAAGTATGTTGCGAGATGAGAGGGAGCGGGTGACTCTAAGAACAGCAAAACAAGAGGACGATAAATCCAGACACCAGATTACACAGCGATGAGATGCGAGAGACGGATGAGGAAAAGAGGCAGCTTGCAAGAAACCCAAGGGAGTGAAACATCACTGGAAACGTCTGAGGGGTCATGTCTGGGGAACCGGTCCATTGATAAGTGATGTCCGATTGTAATCTGCGGCTGTAGAGTGTGTGAATTATAGAAAAAAACCACTCGAAAGGAAGGCACGTACTCTTCATCCACACGTCATTGCCCCACCATTCTAGCGTAACACCTCCCTTTGGGTATTGAAGGGTGAAAAAGATGAAGATAAAACAGAACACAGTGCCTGTGGACAGAAAACAATCAGGGCGATATCTCTTGATCGAGTCAAGTTGTAGGCATACTGGAGTCCAGGGCAGCACTTGTGACATAGTTGAACTTCGACCACCACAGGAAATTCCTTCGCCTGACCCAATACTGGAAGATGAAACCGACCACAAACCACGAGGAGTAGTTGATCCCGGTGGCTGGAGGAATATATCCGACACCGTTCAGGATGATTGGAGTGCTGAAGTATTTGACCCTGGACTTGGGGTGCCATCGTTGCCATAGCCAGAAGGGGAACGGCAAAAAGGCACCGATGATGAGTGCGTACAGGAACGGATAATAAACCGACCCTGGTCCAAATTGGCGTTTGGGTCCAACCAAACCCCAAATGGCGGAGGCGGTGAAGAAGACCTGGTTGTGTGGGCAAGTCAACGAACTTTTCTGACCCTTCTGACAGATGTCAGGGATGTTGGCGAACATCCATCCTTTAACTCCAACTTGCACGAAAGAAGCTAAACACGTGCAAACCAGCTGGACTATTCCCAGATCAGCAACAGGACAGAGGTAAATAATAGGAAATTCTTACCCCAAAACGTAGACCGTGGCGGCACTTTGATGTAATGGCCAAGCTTCAGGTCCTGGACGAAGTATGTTGCTTCAGTCAGTGTTTGCACGGAGTAGGCCTTGAACACCTGGTATCGTGTGGTTAGCAACCATTAGCCCCGAAGCCGAATAGTGACCAACCATGTTCGCAACAGGATTACCAGGTAACAACGTGCCAGGGATAATTTGCGCGATGAGGTTCAGAGAGATCTGTGAGGTTCGTGATGAGGTTGTGGGTTACCAACCTCCGGGTGATGCTCACCGTTTGACCCGTCATCGCATAGACAAATCCGCTGGGCAATACGTATACCACTGGCAACAAGACCGCTAACAGCAACGCCCAAATTGGGACACCAGTTTTCCAGATCTCCACCGCGATAATTGCAAACGAGAAAAAGGTCACGAACGCCACGCCATACCACCAATCGGGGACTTCGGGGTAGTTCCTCATAAGTTTTGCGTGGATATCATCCTTCTCAACCTTCATCTTCTTGAAGCCGTTGACCAGCGTACGCCCGTGGTATAACATGGTATGGACAAGAACGCAAGTGCAGAGAGCGAATGCGAGAAGGTAAGTCATCGCAAGAGTGGCCGGCAGATAGAGGGGAGAGTAGTTGTTGTAGGCATTCATGTCGAACTTGTCGTCCGTTGTCAGGACCCGAGTGACGTTATATTCATCGCCATACTTGTCGTAGAGCACATTAGCGGAGATGGGGAAATGGGCCGAATGCCAGGTCTGTCAAGAGCCGTTCAGTAAACACGTCCAAGGTTCGGTCACAGGCAACTTACGTTGGTATAATAGAGGATGGGGACCATGATCCAGTAGAAGATAACAAATCCAGCGAAGACATGAACCTCGGCCCACCACGGGATCATAAGAGGGCTTCCGATCCATGTAATCTGCGACCAGTCAAATGTCACGACGCTCATTCCCAAACCGGTAGATACCCCGAAGAGTTGGTTGACAGGAATGTTCCTCGGAGTAATCCAGCAAATCCACGAGAAAACCGAGAGTGCCGTGAACAGGAAACCTGAACAGAGCGTGTTGAGAAATGGACGAAAATCTCGAGATCGTCACAAATGAACCTACCGGGGAGGAAGAAAAAAACGAAGGATGCTCCAAAAAGATACATGAAAAATCGGTATCGACTGACGCCGCCGCTTTCCTCATCTTCTTCGGCGTGGAGAGTGTTCAACAAAGTACAAGTGACCAAGTTCTGCGGCCACACCATACTGGCAGGCCACACGAGGAATCGTCGACAGAGTCCGGCCAAGCCGAAGCCGGTCAGCTGGGTGGCCAACACAAGCGTAATCTCAAAACCGAAACCGTGAGCGATGCCGTAGTAGACTTCAAGAACGACGATGGCGTTCAAGGCGTAGGGGGGATAGACTGCGACGTTAGCCATGATGAACACCAATACATGTTCCTTGATGTTCCAGGGACCAGGATTGAGAGAAAATTCCACTCCGCCGAGCCATCTCGGTAACCGATAGGTCTTGGTTGGGACAACGAAGGCCAAGAACTTGCCAATGGGGTATGCAATCAGAACCAGGGCGAGAGGGGTTACTGACGGTGCTGGTGATCGGAAGGTGTAATACACGTTCAGAGCTCTAGAGACGTGGATGTCAGGTGGAAGAGACTGCCTATACGTACGGTAAAACGTACGCAGAGATAAAGCAAAGGGTAAGACCAATGAGCCACATTCGTATCGTCATCGCGGGCATTTCTGGATCGTCAATGTTGGACACTGATGCGCGAACTTCTGGGAATGGGCTGTCCTCTTCCTCTTCACCCAAGGTATCAAAATCAAATCCCATCCTGCAAGTGGGGAGCGGTGAGCACGGGTGTCGCCCAGAAAGATGATTTGAGAAGCGAGACAAAGTGTCGCTGGAAACGTCGCGGTGAAAATAAGCGGAGACTGACTTTATGGACTCGGACCGACTCTCAGAGTCGACAATACTCGGTGCGCTGTCCAGCCCAGATACCGAGTGGGATTTGGCACTCGAAGTACCATAGTTTGGTTCATCTCCCCGCATTTTTTCTTTACCCGACGCGAGGGAAAAATTGCCGCGTCGTGAGCTGACTTTGGTGCTTTCGTACTGAGAAAGAGAATGACCGTCTATCGAGAGAGGAGTTTGTGGCTCAATGCGGCGAAGTCGGTACGGGTCGTCGAGTGCATGCTGAGAGTCGGTAGAAGGGGGAGTCTCGACTAGAGCAGTTGTGGGAGGGTTGAGTGCTTGTTGGTGTAGCAGTAGCAAGTTCGAGAGCGCGTTGGAACTGGCTTGACCTGGACCATGCGGAGGGCTGGAGGGGTCGAATACTGGGGCGGGAAAGGTTACATGTCGGAGCTCGGCCGAATCATTCTGTGGGCTCGAAGGGGACTGGAGGATTGAGGACGGGAGGCCAGCCTGTTGGTCAGCGGTGGTGGGAGGGACATAGGCGAAAACGTCTTCGTCTTCGCTCTCGTCCTCTTCCTCAATGGAGCAGTCGTTCGAGTAGGTGTAGCCGGTTCCCTGGCTGGTAGAATAATACCCGCCCGAGGTGGTGGGGCGCTGTGACGAAGTCTGGGGACGAGAAGAAGAGTCGGCCGTCGAGAACTCTCGTCCCTGCATTTTTTGGGAGGGCAGCTGTGGACGAGGGGGACGGGGGCGACGGGGGACGGTGAGGACGGCGGGAGGGGAAAGGGTGGGACTTGGCGGGCAGTAGCAGTAGATATCGTATCTGTCCGCATTTGGCGTCTACTCGCCCAAGGCACAACAGGGACCCCGAAACCGCTCCGGCCGGTCACTCCGGCACCCCCCAGTATCATTGATCGTTCCTGGCTGCACACCATCTCGCCCTCGTCGTAAATATCTTACAGGATGTCCACCCTCGCCCCCATACGCTCTAGCTGGTTCGCGAGAGTGTATATGTGGCGGTGGCCATTTAACATTTACCCATGATAACTCTACGTCGCCCCGCTCCCACCGTATAATGACGGCAACCTCTCACCGATTCACCGACTGCGCAACCTTGAAAAGTCTCACCCCTGAATCTGTCAAGCGCGAACCAAGCCTTCCAGTGGACTCCCCCAGGCGGGACCTTGCAATATTATTCATCCTTTTTTGCCTCACATTCTAACAACTCCAGCGTTCACGGCGGTACGACGTCCAACAACTTGGAAATACGATTGCACAGGTGTCGGCACGAGTTGAAAACCAGACGAACGTGACATTGGACCACAATTTAGACCTTTCACACGTTGACCGGCACCCTCACGACATGAAAGGACATGAAAGCCACCCCGACTTAATTCCAAAGAGGCAACCCGCCTTGGCCTTGTCGTACCTCAGCGTCAGAATCGCGCAGAGCTTGAACCCCGTGGTCTTACCAACTCGAGGCAAGGGCCTTGTTCCTGACCTGAAGTGTGTAGAGAAAGGGCGGGATCATGGGGTTATTGGACCTCGCATCCACCTGCTCAACGGTGTTCCCCTACGGTGAGAACTCGCACTCTTCGGACCCGTGTACTTATTTTGGACCATTGACAGGTGTGGTCATCCCTTTAGGGTCTAGACAACGGGTGGGATGAAATTGCACACCTTGGGGACGACATGGACAGGTCAAGGGGGGCCGACAATCGGCCACAGTGGCGCGAGGCGGAAGGAACTGGATTCGAGATTAGTTCAAGGTACATCCGATCGGTCGCTGGCGTTCCACTTTTGAAATGAAAGTCACATAAGCGCGTTTACTCACAAAGTGGTTGAAAACCCTTTGATTGCGGATT